>CAUYPK010052016.1:0-12583 GCA_963574355.1 Loris lydekkerianus | reverse complement strand
CTTAGCCATAGTTTCTGCTCAGTATCTCCAATTTAGGTCTAGTTCCACTGTAACTCCTCTCCTCAGGGCTGAGGTGGGTGGGTGTTAGTCATCAAAGTCTGGAATGTCATCATAGGAGTAACCCCGGTAGCCTTTGGATGCCTAGTAGGCAATGCGCAGGTGGTAAAATCCAGGGAGGAACACCGGAATACCAATGATCAGGACCGGAACGGCTCGGTCTGCCCCCCCTTTGCTGATGTAGCCCGACAGTAGGAGGGAGCCGGTTCCCCGCGCGCCGCGAGCTCACCCGCGGTTGGCACCACAAGGGACGGAAGTTGCATGGTACGGCCCGAGGGACCGCCGCACAGTCCGCCGGAGCACAAGCCATATAACCAATTTGTTGAGAGTTTTTTTTTCCATAAAATATTTTTAATTTTGTTGAATGATTTTCCAGAATCTATTGAAATTGTCATATGGTTTTCTTTATTCTGTTAATATGATATATCACATTTATAGATTTGCCTATGTTGAATCATTCTTGCATCCCTGGGATAAATCCCACTTGGTGAATAATATTTTTAATGTGTTGCAGTACTTGGTTTGCTAGCATTTTGTTAAAGATTTTTTTCATCTACGTTTATTAGAGATATAGTCCTGTGGTTTTCTTTCTTCTGTGTCCTTGTCTGGTTTGGTATCAGATTAATCCTAACCTTGCAGCATGAGTTTGGAAGTATTCCTTCCTCTTTAACTTTCTGGAAGTTTGAGTAGAATTGCTATTACATGAAGAAGTGCTTATACATCCATCACCATCTTTGTAGGCTCCCTCGCTGGCTCCTTACTTTGTTCATTTAGAGAGGTCATGATTCGTTGTTTGCTGTTGTTTCTTGTGGGTGTATGCCTATGGCTTTCCATTGAAGGTTTAGTTATTTATTCCAGTCTTCACTATCTGGCTTGTTCTAGGGTATATTTGCTAAAAGCCTCTTTGCAGTTGCCTCTGAGTCCCTTTAATCCTATATCACTCCCTCCTTTTCAGCACTAGATGGCACCTTCGGCCCAGATTTGTCTCTGCTCTCTCAAGCATTGGAAGCAATTGTTATGGTTTGGATATTTGACCCCTCCAATAATTTGACTCTCAGTGTTGGAAGTGGGGCCTAATGGGAGGTGTTTGAGTCATGGGGGCAGACCCCTTATGATTGTCTTGGTGCTTTCCTCATAGTAATGAATGAGTTCTCCCTCTATTAGTTTCTGCCAGATCTGATTGTTAAAAGAAGCCTGGGCTGGGTTAGGTGGCTTGCACCTGTAATTACAGCTCTTCAGGAGGCTGAGGCAGGAGGATCCCTTGAGTCCAAAAGTTTAAGGCTGCAGTGAGCTATGACCATGCTGCTGCACTGTAGCCTGGGCAATAGAGGGAGAACCTGCCTTTGTAAGAAGAAAAATAAAAAGGAAAAAGAAAAAAAACAGACCCAAGGACCTCCCTTCCTTCTCTTCTGCCACGTAACCTCTGCACACTCTGGCCCCTCTTACAGCAGCTTGAGTCCCTCACCAGATACAGATGCCAATGCTATGTTTCTTATGCAGCCTGGATAAGAGTGAAGAACTGTGAGCCAAATAAACCTTTTTATAAATTATCCAGCCTCAGGTATTCCTTTATAGCAACACAAATGGACTAAGACAGCACTGCTGGTCCCAGATTGGAAGGGGGCCCCCTAGCTGTGTGGGAAGAATGGCTAAACGTTCATTCCTAGGTGACCTGTGGAGTGTGCCTTCTGTGGCATGTTGCTGCTGAACAGCAACTTTGATTTTGACAGCTCCTTTGGCTGAGATAAAGAGCAGAGTTTTAAGGGCTGGAGTTTCTAGTCCTGTCTTTTTTTTTTTTGCAATTTTTGGCCGGGGCTGGGTTTGAAACTTCCCCCTCCAGTATATGGGGCCAGCACCCTACTCCTTTGAACCACAGGTGCTGCTCACTAGAATTCAATACCTTTTAATTTTATTCAATTAATTAATTTATTTATTTGCAGTTTTGCCAGGGCCAGGCTTGAACCCGCCACCCCCAGTATATGGGGCCCACACCCTACTCCTTGCGCTGCCCTCTAGTCCTATCTTTTCTTGGTCTCCAGCTGCTCTCAAGGTTTTTTCTTCTTATAAGCACTTCCAATGCTTCCCATTGTTGAGGCAGGATGGTTTTCCAGCAATGGAACCCAAGATAGGAGAAATCCAACTGTCTGCCTTGATCTCACTTTTTCCAGTGGAGTAACTCTAAGTCTGGAAGGAATTTTCCACATGCATTGTATGGAAGATTGGGGAAGCGGTGTCACAGACCGCTATCTGCTCAGACTATCTGCTCAATGTTTTTCACTTCTCTGTGGCCCTGAGGATTGTCTTAGCCTTGGCTTTGAGTTCTGAGATATTTCTGGTGATAATCTTAGCACTGGATATTTGGTTTTCATTATCTGCAAGAAAAAATAGAGCCAGATTGTTTCCACACTGCCATTCGATGACATCACTTCTAATATAATTTTTTTCAATTGGCTCCAAACAAGGCCTGATAACCAATTCTAGATTCTATCCTTCTGTTGCCTATAGCTCCCTCTCTTACAAATACCTGGATTTGTCAGGGCATAGAAATTAATTCTGATTCATCTACACAAAGAAAAAACATGGAATGGCATATTGGATCAGAAAATTTAACCCTCACATATAGGTGGCCTAATATACAATAAAAACTTCTCACTCATCCTACCTAACCAGTGAGGATTAGGGGCCAGAAATTTCCATATTGACATTTCAGAACCCAGAACAACAGAGGGTCCACTATCTGGAATGCTGTGGGTCACAGTAAAGGAGAAGAGAGACACTAGACAATCATGCAGGGGCTCTTTAGTGCCTCAGGCTGAACTTATCACATGTCCCTGCCTAAGTCCAAGAGGGATGGGGGGGTGGAGCCTGTACATTTCTAGGAAGTAAGGGAGAACTGGATAATGGTGAGTAATAGTAATGTTGACTACAGAACAGTAGGCAATAGCTTATAGTATTTACAAAGAGTTACAGAAATAGAAAGGCCTGAGGCAGGAAATACACAGATAAGGTCCTGCCATAGAAATAATCTGTTTGGACACCAACTCTGACTCCACTATCCTTGACACTCAATATCTCATTGTTGATTTCCACACTCTTCTGTATTCTGCCGCAATGTTAATTTTTGATTCCATGGCAAATAACCTCAAACATCAGTCCCTTATCAAAGTCCCAGATAGATGCATCTGATTAATGTGCCAGGTAATTTAGGTCACATGCTCATGATTTAGCTACAAGAGATGGGAAGAGAAAATTTCTGCCTATTTTAACTTCCATACTGAACAGAAGAACATTGCTGCTTCTCAAATTTAGGATTCCCTCTAAATCAAGGATGTTGATTTAGATTCTGGGTAGCCAAAACAAAAACATGTGCACTGTCTAGTTTAAGCGTTTTATATTTTAAGAATTTTATATAAAAATAATAATTAATATATAGTATGTGATTTCTTTTTTATTTTATATTATTTTTGACACAGAGACTCCCTTAGTCACCCTTGGTAGAATGCCATGGCGCTATAGCTCACAGCAACCTCAAACTCTTGGGCTCAAGTAATCCTCTGGCTTCAGCTTTCTGAGTAGCTGGAATTACAGGCATGTGCCACAAGGCCTGGCTATTTTTAGAGATGAGTTCTCACTTTTGCTCAGGCTAGTATCAAACTTCTTAGCTCAGGCAATCCACCTGCCTTAGCCTCCCAGAGTGCTAGGATTACAGGTGTGAGCCAGCATGCCTGACTGAGTATATGCTTCTTAACTGTCTTCTTTCACAGAATGATTATTTTGAGGTTTACTTATGTTGTAGCATGTATCAGTACTTCATTATTCTTTATTATTCAATACTATTTCATTATATGGATATATTATAGTTTGTTTAATCATTCACTTGTTCATGAACATTTGGGCTGTTTCCAATTTTTGCCTATTACCAATAAACTTACTATGAGCAATGATGTATGGGTCTCATAAGCGTATGTTTCCATTTCTCTTGGACAAATACCTAGATATGGAATTGCCATGTTACATGGTAGGTGTGTGCTTAACTTGTTAAGAAATTTCCAAACTCGCAAGAGGGACTTTACCTAACAAATGCAATCAGTGTAACCTGTCTTATTGTACCCTCAATGAATCCCCAACAATAAAAAGAAAGAAAGAAAGAAAGAAAGAAAGAAAGAAAGAAAGAAAGAAAGAAAGAAAGAAATTTTCAAACTCTTTTGCAAAGTAGTTGTCATTTTACATTCTGCCAACAGCATAGGAGAGGTCAAATTTTCTGCATCCTCACCAACACTTAGTATGGTCTTAATTTTACCTCTTCTACCAGGTATGTAATGGTGTGCTTGTAATATTGTGATTTTAGTTTGCATTTGTGTGAAGACTAATGGTGTGGAACCTTTTTTCATATACTTCTTTGTCTTGTTTGCATGTGTATTTTTTTTTTTTTTTTTTACTTTTTGTTAAGTGTGTTCAAACTTTCTGCCCATAATTTTACTGTATTTCTCCCAGTCTGCAACTTCCTTTTCTTTTCATTATTTTAACAGTGCTTCTTCTTCTGTATTTTTAATGGATTTATACTTTACGTTTAGGTCAATGATCCATTGAGTTACTTTTTATTTATTTTTTTTTTAAGTATCTTTATTTTATTTCATTTATTTCCTTTTTGCAGTTTTTGGCCGGGGCTGGGTTTGAACCCACCACCTCCGGCATATGGGACCGGCACCCTACCCCTTTGAGCCATAGGTGCTGCCCCATTGAGTTATTTTTCATGCATGATGCAAAGTATGGATCAAAATTATTTGCTTGCATATGGATATCCAGTTATTTCAGAGCAATTTTTTTTTTTAGACAGTCTCACTCAGTTGCCCTGGGGTTGAGTTCCGGGGCATTATGGCCCACAACATCTGTGACTGTTCAACATTAGTCATAACAAAATAAATGTAAATTAATACATTGATGATGAGAGTTAAACTCATACTACCTGTATGGAAATCAATTCAACAATATTTACTTAAATTTGAAATGGGTATATCTTTGACCCAGAAATTTCATTTCTAGGAATTTATCCTGCAATATAAATTTTAAGAATTATCCTGGCATGTATTAATAGTTCAACATGTCCTCATAGAACATGTTCGAACATTTCACTGTGGCATTTCCTGTAACAGTAAAGACAGTTAACAATCAAAATGTCTAACAGATTAAATAAATTATGATTTATTCATTCAGTAAAATACTGAAGCTCACTGGTAGAAAAGGAACAAGCCAGATTTGTATGAGGTATAATGGAATGATCCTCAAAGTACAGAGGGTGCCAAAAAAATGCATACACATTCAAGAAATGGGAAAAAACCTGTATTGAAATTGTAATACTCAAGTCATATTTGACTTCAGCAATTACAACAGATACAAGATACAATGTACAAGATAATCAATGTTATAGGTATATATTCAGTATTGAGTATTACAATTTTAATGCAGTGTTTTCCTTTCTTAAAATGTGTGTTTATGTATTTTTGGCACCCTCTGATGAGTGACAAATTGAATGTACTAAAGATTATGTTTAGTGTGCTGCTGTTATGCGAAAGGGAACTATACACTTAAAAATATATATGACACTATAGGCATAGAATAGTTATAGAACAAAATCTAAGAAACTATTAACAGTGGTTGCTGCTAGGGATGGATTAATGAGAAGATTAATGAGCTGGGGGTAGAAGATTTGCATTACTATGTATACACAGTATAATATAACCTTATTAACAGTAGAATAGTTTATTGTGTATGTCTGTGTATGAGTGTATCTTTTTCATTAAGGGAAACAAATTTATTTTCAAAGGAAAAGGGCAAAAAAAAGGGTATGTTGTAATCTCAAATTAAGAGTATTTAATCTCAAATGGGGAAGCTTCAAGATGACTGACTAGAGGTACCCAGCACTTGCCTCCTTCACAAAAAATAACAAAAATAGCAAGTAAATAATCACACTTCAAATAGAGGATCCAAGAGAGAACACAAGAACACTTCCCAGAGAAGTGATAGGAAACTCCTCTGCAGGAAAGCAAAGGAAGTGAGCCAGCCAACCTGACTGGGATTCTTCTGGTAAGCCCAGAAGAACTCAGTGCAGGGAAAGAGTGAGAGATCCCCAATGGTCCACATTCCCACTACAAACTCCTGAAATCCTTGTCACAGGAGAGGCCCTTGTAGGCCCTGAGATAAGCATAGGAAGCTGCCTAGAGTCTGCACAACAGCACTGCTCCAGAGAGGAAGCTCACTCAGGGTCACACAGACCAATGAATACCAACCAGCTGTAACATCACACGCCATCTTGAAAGCCTAGCACTATCAGACTACATCCTGCTCCACTGCTAAATCCCCTACAACCTTATATTCCTGAAGCCTCACTGACATCCCTAACATCTACCCAGAGGGCTATAGCAGCATAACTCTGGTTAAACCCAGCAGTCCAGCAGACTGGACTGAATTTATTCATTCTAGCCCACATAGTATCCTACACCCTAGAGGATAAGCAATGCAATGCACCAGGGACAAAGGGAGCTGAAACATGTGCTCCCCAGAGCCTAAAAGCCAGCTGCCTAGAGCCACTGCCACTGACAGCAACCCTACCCCTGTAGACAGACTTTCTCCACCTAGCACTGTGGCTACCACTGCTGCTGCCACCACTTGAGCAAACCTCCCAGGAGCCTAAGGATCACCCCACTCTTCCTGCCACAACAGCTTGCATCCTGTGTGCACCACCAGGGGGCATAAGGACAGGCCTGCCTAGCCTAGCATTGCCCCGAACCCCAGCCTGAAGATTGCCCCTTCCAATTTTTCATCCTGAGTGTACACACAAACCACCATGGAGCCTAATATTGGGAACAGAATGCTGCCACTGGCACGCAAGCATACTATCCAGAGTTCTTGGTGATCTCTCCAACCTGTCCACTGCCACTGGCATCTGGGGGCCTGAGGATAAGATTACCTAGCTTGCTGCCATCTCTACCACGAGTATCCACCTGCACATGCCACCTAGGAGCCTGACACAGCTACTGCTAATATCAGAGCATGTTTTCTGGGAGCACAAGGGTTGTGCTACGACTCACTGCTACTGCCATAACCCATGCCTCACATACACCCTAAGGCCTAACCTCTACCACTGCCAATACACAAGTAAGCTGTCCGGAGGCTCAAGAATCAGCCCTCCTGAATCTACTAACACCAGTGCCTGCATATGTTATCTTGGAGCCCAAGCCACACTGGGGCCCAAGGACTGGCTTATCTGGCATCTCCAGCTCCAGCAAAGCCTCACCACAGCCTTCGCTAACAACTGCAGCCTAAGCCACTAAGAAAATTCAGACACCACTGGTACTGTTTACAACTGAAGAAATCATATGAAGACTACACTACTGAATGCACCCAGAATCAATGCTAAAGGCCTCTTCCCAACCAATTTCACAAATATATCTCAGGAAAAATTCTTCCCCTATGAAAGCCAAAAAATTGAAAGAAATGACTGTTACACCAGATGCATAGATATCAATGTAAAAACACAGGAAACCCAAAGAAGAAAGGAAATATGACACCTTCAAAGGAACACAATAATTCTCCAGCTGTAGATTCCAATGAAGAAGACGTTTGTGAAATGCTGAAAAAGAAATCAAAGTAATGATAATAAAGAAACTTGGTAAAATACAAGAGAACAAAGATAAACAATATAAATAAATCATAAAGACAATTCAGGATATGAATGAGAAATTCACCAAAACAATTTGAACCAAACAGAAATCCTGGAACTGAAGAATTCAATGAATGAAATAAAAAATACAACCAAGAGTTTCAACAATAGACTAAATCAAGCAGAAGAAAAAAATTTAGAACCTGAAGCAGGTCTTTTGAAATAATCAAGTTAGACTCATTTTTTAAAAAAAGAATGAAACAATAAAGAAAACCTATGTGAAATATGGTAGACCATAAAGCAACCAAATACTCAAATTTGATGGGGGTGGGGTGGTTCCAGAGATAAAGGGAAGTGCAAAGACATAGAAAAGCTGGTTAATTAAATAATAGTTGAAAAATTCCAGGTGGCACCTGTGGCTCAAAGGAGTAGGGCACCAGCCCCATACACCAGAGGTAGTAGTTTCAAACCCAGCCCAGGCTAAAAACTGCAAAAAAAAAAAAAGAAAAAGAAAAATTCCTAAGTTTAGCAGGAGATTTAGACATTCAGATATATTAATATGTAGCTCAGGAATTCCCAAATAGATACAATCCAAAATATGTCTTTTCCAAGGTACTTCTTTTTTTTTTTTGTTAGATCATTAAGTATGTACATTACTGCATTTATGGGGTACAATGTGCTGATTTTATATACAATTTGGAATGTTTACATCAAACTGGTTAACATAGCATTCACCTCACTTACTTAATTATTGTGTTTAGACATTTATACTCTACTATTAATATATTTGACATGTATACTTGCAATATGCACAGTATTGAGACAGAATCTCACTTTGTCACCCTCAGTAGAGTGCCATGATGGCATCATAGTTCACAGCAACCTCAAACTCAGGCTCAAGTAATTCTCTTGCCTCAGCCTCCCAAATAGCTGGGACTACAGGCACCTGCCACATCGCCCAGCTATTTTTAGAGATGAGGTCTTGCTCTGGTTCAGGCTGGTCTGAAACCTGTGAGCTCAGGCAATCTACCCACCTGGGCCTCCCAGAGTGCTAGAATTACAGATGTGAGCTACCACATCTGGACTCCGAGGCACATTTTTATCTTTTTATTTTCTGAATACCCAACTTTAAAACAATAAGGTACATTATAATCAAACTGTCAGAAGTCAAATATAAACAGAACCCTTTTTTTTTTTTTAATGGAATAGTTTTTTTTGTTGTTGTTATTGTTTGTTTGTTTGTTTTTTGCAAACAGAATTCTAAAACCTGTAGGAGAAAAGTATCTAGTCACATAGATGGGAACCCACAATAGACTAACAGCATATTTCTCAGCAGAAACTTTACATGCCAGGGGAGAATGGGATTATATATCAAAGCATTGATAGGAAAAAAACTTCTCATGCCAGTACACAATACCCACAAAAGTTATCTTTCATAAATAAAGGAGAAATAAACTCTTTCCAAGACAAGAAAAAATGGAAAAAATTTATCATTAAACCAGCCCTACAAGAAATGCTTGTCCTACATGTAGAAGCAAAAGAATGATATCTACCTTCATGAAAACACACAAAAACTCACTGGTAGAGCAAACACATAAATGAGAAAGAAAAAGGTCTCAAATGCTGCCACTGCAGAAAACCACCAAACCAAAATGATAAGTAATGAGAGAGGAAAAAAAAAAAAAAAAAGAACAAGAGATAGATGAAACAACCAAAAACCAATTAACAAAACGACAGAAATAAATCCTCACATATCATTAATAATTACGAACACAAATGGATGGAATTTTCCACTTAAAAGTGGATTGAATGGATTAAAAAAACAACAACAGGGAATTCTGAAAAAATGGCTGACTAGTAGCAACCCTTGGCAGAGGCTCCTGTCCAGAGGGAAAAAAATTAGACAGAATCGGACTCTATGAAACCAAAAGTGGGGAACTGAGCCAAGAAAGAAGTTCAGCAAGCTGTGACTCCAAGGAAGAGCATTCAAGAAAACAAATTACAGGTACAAAACCTATTTTCTAGAGGACAGGAGACCCCTCCCCCAAGTTGAAGACCTGCACAGGCTCTCTGCAAGTGAGCAGGGAACAAAAGATCCCTCATTTTACCTCAATGGAGAGAGCCACTAAACACTGGGTCTCTTTCTCCAGAGGGGTCCCACTTGTGAACCTAGACACCACCCAACCTGGCATAAAATTGAAAATATATTTTCCCCTGCAATTCTGAACTCCCTGTCCACCCTGCCCCCCTCACATGGCAGTCTGAAGTTCTGCCCCCTGCAGAATCCAGAGTGGTCTTTTCCTGAGAGATCTGGGTGGACTTCCAAACATCAGGACAGAATCTATGACTAGTGGGGAAAAAAGAGGACATGGGAAGAAAGGTACACTTGAGGGGAGGAGGAGCAGCCCCCTGGTTATGACTTTGCCTGGCCACCAGTAGTGTTGACCCTTGGTTTGGGCTTTGTCTGGTGGGAGGGGGTGCAGAACCCCCAGCTCTGATGATGCCCACAAGCAAGAGAGTGGTTGCTCCATGTGGACTGAGTTTAGTTGGTGGGGGCATGGCCCCTAGCTCCAACTGGGGCAGTGGGCAGAGGCTTGCCAGGTGTGGACTGAGACCAGCAGGTAGGGACGGGTCCCCTGGCTCCAATTGAGCCAGCAAGCAGAGAAGCAGATGCCAGTGTGGAATGAGTCTGACAGGTGGGGTCATGGACCCCTGCCTCCAACTTAGCTGGTGAGCAGAAGCGTGGATGCCCAGTGCCAACTGACCCCTGCATGTGAGGTCCCAGACTCCTGGCTTTGATTGTGCCCAGGGGACAGATGGTTGATGCCCAGTTGGGACTTTGATGGGTAACTGGTGGCTCATCAGAAGGGACTGGGCACCATACCCCTGGGGTTGTGAAACAGAACTGACTGAGGATTTCTTTCTGCAATTGGAGACCCTTGGATCCCTTTCTGTTGAGCAGGATTTGTACTGCGTGAGACAATTTGATTGGAATTCACACCTTGGGGTGTCCACTTGGGGACATTCTGAGGTTGACCTTCAAAGTTCTGCAGCAGAAAAGAATTGAATGATTGGGGCAGGGTACCACAGCTGTCTGTATCTCTCCACAGCTAAAATTTAAACCTAATACCATGACTTCTTAGGAGAAAGTAAAGGTTGGCTGATTTCAAAACAGAGCCACCTTGCAAGATCTCACCAAGTAAGTCCCCAGAGTCTCCAACCAAAACTCTAAAAGGGGCCTTTGTAAGGTGGTAGGGGATAAGCCACAATTACAAAGCCTAGCACTTTGGTAAGGGGCTGATTAACTCTACTACCTGGGAACCCCAATTCAATCTCACCCTACCAGTTCTAATAATCAAACAGTGGTAAATAAACATGGGGAGGAACCAACCAAAGAACTCTGCCAACATGAATAACCACAGTAGATCAGCCTGCCCAAGGAATGACAAAGGAGATACAACTGAAGATACCATGCATAGACAAATGGCTGAAATGTCAGAAATAGAATTCAGAATATGAATGGCAAATAAAATAAATAGAATGTAAGAAAAGTTAGAAATTGAAATCCAAAGTGTAGTTCTAAAGTTGTCTCAAGAAATTAATGAATTCAAAAACAAAGTCACCAAAGATATGGACATAATGAGAAAAGGGATAGCAGAGTTCAAGAAATGAAAAAGTTATTCACAGAGCTCCAAAATACAGTAGAATCCCTCAGTAATAGAGTTGACCATGCAGAAGAAAGGATCTCTGAAATTGAAGACAAAACTTTTGAATGTTCTCAAATGCTCAAGGAGGAAGACAAATGGACAGAGAGCAAAAATTGATTACTCCCTGAGAGAGTTGTGGGATCACTCCAAAGGACCAAGCATTCATCTTATAGGAATTCCTGAAAGAGAAGAGGATGGTCCTAAAGGTCCTAAATGTCCTCCATAATCTCTTGGAGGAGAATTTCCCAAGCATTACAAGAGCTACAGAAATTCAGATAATAGACAGTTTCAGAACCCCAGCAAGACCCAATCCAAATTAAGCATCTCCTAGACACATTGTGTTTAACTTTGCCAAACTTAAGATAAAGGAGAAAACTCTACAAGCAGCCAGACAATAAGAAAAGTGTTACCAACAAAGGGAGAAATATCAGAATGACTGCAGATCTCTCAGCCAAAATCTTTCAAGCCAGAAGAGGATAGTCATCAACCTTCAATCTCCTAAAACAAAACACCTTTCAGCCCAGGATCTTGTATCCAGCTAAACTGAGTTTCATTTGTGATGGAGAAATCAAATACTTTAATGACACAGACATGTTGAAGAAATTTGCTATAACTAAACCAGCTCTCCAGGATATTCTCAGACCCATACTCCACAATGACAAGCATAATGTTCTATCACCAAAGTAAACTTACCCAGAAATTTTTGAGCAAACCCCAACTTCCAAAGTGGTGAAAGAATTTAAAATATCCACTGGACATTAGAAAAACATGACACCCCAAACACTACCATGCTTATCAATTCCCTCCATTAATGTGAAGGGTTTTAAACTGTCCTCTAAAGAGGTACAGGTTGGCTGACTGGATACATAAACTCAGACCAGATATCTGCTGCATACAAGAATCTCATCTTAGGGCAGCACCTGTGGCTCAGTGAGTAGGGCGCCAGCCCCATGTGCCGAGGGTGGCAGGTTCAAACCCAGCCCCGGCCAAACTGCAACAAAAAAATAGCCAGGTGTTGTGGCGGGCACCTGTAGTCCCAGCTATACTTGGGAGGCTGAGGCAAGAGAATCACTTAAGCCTAGGAGCTGGAGGTTGCTGTGAGCTGTGTGATGCCACGGCACTCTACCAAAAGGCCATAAAAGTGAGACTCTGTCTCTAT
>CAUYPK010052015.1:0-29512 GCA_963574355.1 Loris lydekkerianus | reverse complement strand
TTTTGGGTATATATTTTTATTTTTGAAATTTACCAGTGGCTGCTGCATTTTCCACCTTGGCTTATACTCGAGTCACTAAGTTTTCCCAGTTTTTAGGGTAAAATTAAGGGGGTCGGCTTATACTCAGGTTGGCTTATACTCCAGTATGTCCAGTATCTTTAACAAGGTAAATCTTAACACCTGGGGTAAAGATTAACTTTAAGGAGGAAAAGCTGCATGTTTGCCAATACTAAGGAAAGAATGCATGGGCTATGTGACTTTTGGCAGGTGAAAAGAATGTTTAATGTTAAAGGAGAAGCAGCTGGGGGGGGGTCCTTCCTTGAACACTTCCCCAGGCTGTGGAGGCCCTATTGCCTCAAAGCTATTCCCCACAGGGTTAAAAAGACTCTCCAGCAACTGTCAGAGATGTGACTCTTCTTATAGAATTCTAAGCCTCTTGGGGGTTGATCTCTGTCATTATCTTTCTCCTTGTTCTACTCTGCAACTTCATCCCATAGAGTCTCTTGTGGGTTCTGGCACCCTTCCCAATTATTCCCAATCTATATTTATTTGTTTTTGTCTCTTTCATCGAAAATTTATCCTTGTCACTGAGACACTGTTAACTGGAGTGATAATTATCAGTAATTCAATAATAAATAAGAAATGAGGAGTGTGCAGGTGACAGAAAATATGGCTTGGCAAGGGTTAAAAAGTTTAAAGAAATAAAAGTGAACATGGAATTCTATATTGAGTGAAAATATTATTCAGAAACACAGGAAAAATAAAGACTTTATGAACGAAATAAAGAGAGCATGTATTCCCAGCAGACCTGCACGAGTGTAAACCAGGTGTCCCTGGTTAGCCGTTTTCCTTCATTTTCTTCTGTTCCTGATTTTATTTATTTGGGTCTTCTCTCTTGTGGTTAGTCTAGCAAGTGGTTTATTGATTTTGTTTATTTTTTCAAACAACCAACTTTTGATTTTACTGATCTTTTATATTTTTCTGTCTCTATTTTGCTTAGTTCTGCTCTTATTTCTTTCCTTATACTACTTTTGGGTTTGGTTTGTTTTTCCTTTTCCAGTTCCTTGAGATACACTTTTATGTTGTTTATTTGAAAATTTTCTTTTTTTTTTTTTTCTTTTTTTTTTTTTTTTAAGAGATGGAGTCTTGCTGTATTGCCAGGCTGGAATGCAGTGGTACAATTGTAGCTCACTGCAGCCTCAAACTCCTAAGCCAAGCAATCCTCCTGCCTCAACCTCCCAAGTAACTGGAATTATAGGTAGCCACCACCATGTCTGGCTTTTTTTTCATTTTTAGAGATGGGGATATCAGCTGGGCTGATCCTTGTGTACCAGTGGTGGCAGTAGCCAGGCATGGTGGTCCTTGGGTCTCCAGTTGATGTTTGTGGGTGTTATTGGTTGTAGACCTGAGCAAGCTGGTTCTTGGGCCTCCATGCAACCAATAGTGGCAGTGATGGGCTGAATAGGCAGGTTTTTAGGTTTCCTGGTGGCATTTGTGGTGTTGGTGATGGTTGTAGCAGTGGTGAGCCAACCCTCAGGCCCCTGAATAGTGTCTGTGGGCACTAATAGTGGCTATAGCAGACTTGGTGGGCCAGTTCCCAGGCTCCCAGTTAGTGTGTGCAAGTGAGTGCAGGTGGCGGTGGCAGAAGCAGGCTGCATAGGCTAGTCCCTGCCTTTCTAAGAGGTGTGCTCTGGTGATGATGGGAGGCAGGGTGAGCCTGGACAATGTATGTGGGTAATGATAGTAAGAGCAGACCCATCTTCAGTCCCCGGAAGTTGTGCATGCATACCAGTATTGGCAGGGGGGTGGATTGATCCCTCCATGATGTGGGTGGGTGCTGGCAGTGGCAGCCATTGGCAAATTGGGCCTATCCTTAGAATCCTGGATGGTGTTATGTTGTTGTGAATGGCGGTGTTGAGATTGAGATGGTGTTTCTTCTGTTTCTCAATGTGTGTGGGCAGTGGGTGTGATGGTTGGTATAGGGCTGTCCTCAGGCCCCTTTATGGTGTGCAGAGGCATCAGCTACAGCGGGTGGGGTGGATTGATCCCTAGGCTCCCAGATGGCATGCCTGGGTTTTGCCAGAGCTGGCCGTTAACAATGCAGGCATGTCCACAGGCCCTTGATGGTATGTGTGGGCACCAGCTATGGTGAACAAGCCCTTTGTGCTATTTATTGAGCTATCCTCTTCTCTGACAGAGCAGAATGCCATTCTCCCTCTTTCCTTTGGGTTTTTGCTCAAACATCATCTTTTCAGTAAGATCTTTCCTGAGCCTATATAAAATTTCAAAGTACTTCATACTTTCAATCCCCTTTCCCTGACCTATTTTTATCTACAATACTGTCCTGCTATGTTTGACTTTGTTGTTGTTTATTTTTTTCTCCATTAAACATTTAATGGGCAAGAATTTTTTTTGTTTTGTTTTATTGGTAATAGCAACTGCCATAGACATAGAGTGGGCACTAAGCAACTATTTGTTGCATGAATTACAAAAAAAGCTAGCACTCCTTTTGTGTATTGTCCATTATAAGAGCAAAATATTTTCTAAAACCAGAGAGGGAGAGAGGGAGAGAGGGAAAAGGAAATATAAATTCTTATTTTCTTTAAAAGTGATGGTTCTGAAATGGGATGGTGTTCTTATTTTTTGTAATTAGAAATTTTTAGTAATAATTTTTTCGAGTGGTTCTTGTGGCTCGAAGGAGGGGCGGAGGCCCCATATACCAGAGGTGGCGGGTTCAAACCCAGCCCCGGCCAAAAACTGTAAAAAAATAAAAAGTAATAATTTTTTCTTATAATTGATTATTTTATTGAAAATTTGGAAAATATGGAAACACGTAAGTATAAAAAAGAACATCCATAATTCTTTCTTCTAGAGTTAACTGTTGGGCGGTGCCTGTGGCTCAGTGGGTAGGGTGCCGGCCCCATATACCGAGGGTGGCCCGGCCCCGGCCAAACTGCAACAAAAAAACAGCCAGGCATTGTGGCAGATGCCTGTAGTCCCAGCTACTCGGGAGGCTGAGGCAAGAGAATTGCCTAAGCCCTGGAGCTGAAGGTTGCTGTGAACTGAAACGCCACAGCACTCTACCGAGGGCGATAAAGTGAGACTCTGTCTCTACAAAAAAAAAAAATAATAAATAAATAAATACATAAATAAATAAATAAAAATAGAGTTAACTGCTACTAATATTTTGATATATTTTCATTTTTCTATATATTTTTATTTATTTTTTGCTTTTATTAGTACTTTTTATATATAATAATTATACATATTTATGGGGTATAGCTTGACATTTTAGTACATTTATACAATATATAATTATATAAATTATACAATTTATGATATGCTAATTACTCTGATATAATCACATTTCAGTACATTTATACAATATATATAATACAGTGTACTATATATATATATAATATAGTGTACTATATATATATACATACATACATCTGTCACCTTAAACATTTATCATTTCTTTATATTGGGAAAGTTCAAAATTTACTCTTTTCTAGCTAATTGAAAATATATGATAATTATTGATAACAATGTTTCTTTATTACCATAGAACACCAGAACTTATTCCTCTTCACCCAGGGAATGAGAGGGGTCAGGAGGGACAGCTAAAGTTTGCTTATTCTGTATCCATTAAGCAAATTTTAGCTGTCCCTCCTGACTCCTCTCATTTCCTCCCTCTATTAACACCATTCTACTCTGTCCTCCTATTAATGTGAGATCAACTTTTTTAGTTTCTACATATGAATGCAAATATGCAATATTTATCTTTCAGTGTCTGCCTTATTTCGCTTAACATAATGTCCTCAACCATGTTGTTGTGAATGACAGAATTTTGTTCTCTTTTATTGCTAAGTAGTATTCCATTGTGTATTTTCTTTATTCACTCATTTGCTGATGGACACTTAGGTTGATTCCATATCTTGGCTATTGTGAATAGTACTGCAATAAACATGGGAGTGCAGATATCTCTTCAATGTGCTGATTTCCTTTCCTTTGAATACAAATCGAGCAGCGGGGTTGCTGGGTCATACAGTAATTCTAGTCACAGTTTTTGTTAGGAAACTTCATACTGTTCTTTATATTGACTACTAATTTTCATACCCACCAACATTGTATTTTCTTTGCATCTACATTAGCATTTCTTTTTGTCTTTTTGATAATAGCCATCCTAACCAGGGTAAGACGGTATCTAATTGTTGTTTTGATTTTCATTTCCCCGATGATACTGATTATTTTTTTCATATGTCTGTTGGCCATTTGTATGTCTTCTTTTAAGAGATGTACATTCAATTCTGCCCATTTTTATTTTATTTATTTATTTATTTGGACAGAGTCTCACTTTGTCACCCTCAGTAGAGTGCCATGACGTCATAGCTCCCAGGAACCTCAGTTTCATGGGCTCAAGCAATCCTCCTGTCTCAGTCTCCCAAGTAGCTGGGACTGCAGGCAGCCACTACAACACCTGGCTATGGTTTTTTTTTTTAGAGATGGGGTCTTGCTTTTGCTCAGGCTAGTCTTTAAAGATTTTTGAAATGCTGCTTGACCCTTTACAACTTTTATGTTCATCTTTACTTCAGAAAGTCTTTTAATTTTAAGAGAAGTTTCCATGTAAATTAGAAGAAAGGGTATGTTCTGGTAGACACAAAGAAAGAATAGTTAAGAAAAAGCTGATTCATTATACTTAAGGTTTGGGTTGTTGGGAGATATATATATTTTTAAATCTTATGGTAATTATATGTAATTTAAAATGTTAGTGGCTCAGCTCGGTGCTTGTAGCTCAGCAGTTAGGGCTCTAGCCACATGCACCAGGGCTGGTGGGTTCAAACCTAGCTCTAGGCTGCTAAAAAAACAAACAAACTAAAAAAATGCCAGGCATCGTGGCAGATGCCTGTAGTCCCAGCTACAAAGGAGGCTGAGGCGAGAGAATCACTTGAGCCCAAGAATTTGAGGTTGCTGTGAGGTGTGAAGCCATGGTACTCTACTAAGGGTGACAAAGTGAGACAAATTGTTGGGCTTTGTGCTGTTAACAAAGAATCCTAAGTCTACCAGCAAAGAATCTTAATAATAAAACTCTTATATTACTGTTACTTGTATCCTGAATTTTTTGTTAGATATGCTGTTGTTGTACCATTGGAATATTATGTTGTGAAAATTCTAGTGAATAAATAGAAAAGAATAAGATAAAAATGTTCAGAACAAGGAGTAATATTTTGGTTTTTTACTTTCATTGAGACTATTATAAGATTTATAAATAAAAGTGAACTTTTCTTTTCACTATGCAGAAGTATTATCAATATATTTAGCAATTATAGCATAATCACCTTATGATAAGCCTTGAAAGAACAAATTGCATATTTTAGAATAAAGTTTTTTTTTTACAAAAATATATGTGTCCGTATGGCTGTTTCTCAATTTTTCTTATAGAATGGTGGAAGAATACCATGATTTATATAAATTACAAAGAAACAGGATGGAGAATGATATTAAACAGTTAATGACTGAAAGAGATGTCTGGAGTACAGCCACATATGACTTGGCTCTGAAGGTTGGTTCAGTTGGATTCAGAATTCAATCTTATATTTTGGCTGAAAGTTGGTTTTACAATTTTTAATAATCTAGACAAAAACTTAAAAAAAGAAGATGTATATTATTGACACATAATGTAGCTTTTGCAGGCCTTGAAAAGGGAAAGTTAAACTTTTTCTTTTGTTTCTTTTCTTATTGGCTACCTAGCTATTACACAATTAAGGAATCCTTTTCCCACTACAGTCTCTAAAGTATAAGAAATAATTCCTTTTCTGATGTTGGGAACATGTTAAATTTTTAAACTTTATATTATTTTTGATCCTAAACAGATTAAGAAATTACTTCAAGGCCATGTGCGGTGGCTCACGCCTGTAATCCTAGCACTTTGGGAGGCAGAGGTGGGCATATTGCCTGAGCTCATGAGTTCAAGACCAGCCTGAGCTAGAGTGAGACCCCATCTCTAAAAATAGCTGGGTATTCTGGTGAGTGCCTGTAGTTCCAGCCACTTGGGAGGCTGAGGCAAGAGAATTGCTTAAGCCCAAGAGTTTGAGGTTGCTTTGAGCTATGATGCCAGGGCACTCTACTGGGGGCAAGAAAGTGAGACTCTGTCTCAAAAACAAAACAAAACAAAACAAAACAAAAAGAGAGAGAAAGAAATTGCTTCAGTTGGATTGGTTCAGTGCTCCACTGGTGACAGGTCACAGAGTTCTCCATGGAGATAGCCTACATTAATACCCTATGTATTAGGATTCTTTCTTTCTCTTTATTTCTTTCTTTCCTTCCTTCCCTTCCCTCCCTCCCTCCCTCCATCCCTCCCTCCCTCCCTCCCTCCCTCCCTTCCTTCCTTCCTTCCTTCCTTCCTTCTTTCTTTCTTTCTTTCATTGAGACAGAGTCTCACTATGTTGCCCCTGGTAGAGTGCCATGGTGTCACAGCTCACAGAAACCTGAAACTCTTGGGTTTATACAATTCTCTTGCCTCAGCCTCCCAAGTAGCTGGGACTACAGGTGCCCACCACAATGCCTGGCTGTTTTTTAATGTAGTTGTCGTTGTTTTTAGCAGGCCCAGACTGGGTTTGAACCTACCAGCTCCAGTGTATGTGGCTGGTGCCCTAGCCACTGAGCTATGGGCACTGAACTATGTATTAGGATTCTGTATTAGACCCTGCCCCATGTAGTTTGTTAATTATTTGGATGAAAATTATTTGTCAAACTGTGCCAATGTCTGAAAGCTAGAGAGAAAACTAATACAATGGCTGGTGGACTTAAGACTTGTTGATTCAAGAGATAATTATTACAAATCTAGAGCATTAATGGGGACATGCTAGAGGCGTTCCCATTCAAGAGAGGAGAGATTTCCAGTATCACAAGAGGCTCTAATTCAGTAATGAAATGCAAGTAAAATTGAGGTAAAACTCCTGAAAGGAACTTGCAAAAATCACTATTATTTGCTGATTACACAATCAACTACCCAGAAAACAGGAAAAAATCAATTTAAGGATTACTTGAATTAATTAGCTTTTGGTAAGGTAGCTGGATACAAGATAAATATAGAAAACCCAATAGATTCCCTGCATACCAATAATAAGCAATTAAAAATGCAGAGAAGGAGTAAACTTAAGAAAGGACAAGGCCTATCTGTTGAAAACTCTGAAACTATATTAAAGAACCTAAAAAAAAAAAACAAAGAGACTTATATGATATATTACCAATTCAGAACAATAATTAATATTGTATAAATGCCAATTCCTTCCAGATTAATTTATAAATTCAATATAATTCTATTAAAAATATCAAGAGCTATCTTATTTTTAGGGTCAAATTGATTATAAAAGACATCTAGATATGAGGATATAAAACATTCTAAAAGAAAAAAAAATGTTTTGAGACAATCTCACTGAGTCACCTAAATTAGAGTCCTGTGGCATCATCATAGCTCACAGCATCCTCAAACTCCTAAGTTCAAGCAATCCTGCCTCAGCCTCCTGAGAAGCTGGAACTATAGGCGCCTGCCACTATGCTCAGCTTAATTTTTCTATTTTTAGTAGAGATGTGCTTTCACTTTTGCTCATGCTGGTCTTGAATTCCAGAGCTCAAGTGATTCTCCTGCCTTGGCCTCCCAGAGTGCTAGGATTACAGGCCTGAGCCACCATACCCAGCCTCTAACAGAATATTAATAAAAAATAACTTGCTCAGTATCAATCTGTGGTGTTTCAAAAAATAACTTGCACTTCTAGATGTTAGAATATGTTCTAAAGTTAACGTAACTGAGAATGTGGTACTTGGGTAAGAATAGATAAATGTAAAAGAACAGAATAAAAAGTTTAGAAATAGACTCACATATATATGGGATATTCAGGTTGACTCTGTTGTTCTGGGTAGAGTGCTGTGGCATCATCATACCTCATAGCAACCTAACACTCCTAGGCTCAAGCAATCCACTATCCTCAGCCTCATGAGTAGCTGGGACTATCAGCTGCCACCAGGATGCTGGATTTTTTTCTATTTTTAAGAAGAGGGGGTCTGGCTCTTGCTCAGGCTGGTTTTGAACTCCTGAGCTTAAGCAGCCCTCCAGTCTCAGCCCTCCCAGAGTGCTGGGATTATAGGCGTGAGCTACCATAGTCTGCTGAGGATCTCTATATTCTTTTAAGAAAACTTTGGGCACCTATTTATTAAATGTCAGGCATTATGCTATGTACTGGTAAGTGAAACAAAAACAATTAAGATGAAGTTTACCCCTAATAACTGAAGGTATTCAAATATCTCAACAATTTAGAATTATGGACCTATTCAAACAACTGAAATTCTAGGAGGGATAAATGGATAGATTAATCTTATTAATATGGTTAACATTAATCATTACCATGATTAATATTATTATAAAAATGTAGCAGCTATCATTTATTCACTTATTACTACGTGCCAGATATTTTGCTAAGGGAATAATTAGCGTAGTTCTTAACAATAATCCCAGTTAGCCCTACTCTTCACATAAGGAAACTGAAACTCAGAGAGGTAATTTGCTTGAGCTCACATAGTCAATACATGGTAAACCCAGACACTAGAGCCTGAGCTCCCAATTATCATGTTTCAGGGAGAAATGGATAAACAAAACTCAGGGCAACCACCTAAAGGAGGAGAACCCAGTATAAGAGCAGTTCATATAACCAACAAAACCTATGACATTGAAATGACTTATGACTTCACTGTGTGTATATGGCAACTGTATAAAATGGTTCGTAAAACATTTCTAGGCCTCTGTAAGATAAAAAGTAAAGAGAATAAGGCTCGACAGTGGACTGCGCCAGCCACATACACCAAGGCCAGCGGGTTCGACCCTGGCCTGGGCCTGATAAAACAATGGTGACAACTGCAATAAAAAATAGCTGGGCGCTATGGCGGGCACCTGTAGTCCCAGCTGCTTGGGAAGCTGAGGCAAGACAATCGCTTAAGCCCAAGAGTTTGAGTTGCTGTGAGCTGTGATGCCACACAGCACTCTACTGAGGGTGACAGAGTGAGACTGTCTCAAGGAAAAAAAAAAAAAAAAAGGTAAAGAGAATAGGAGATGATTCTCCTTTTTTTCTCTGGAATGGTCAGAATTCAAGTAGTACACAGTGTTTTATCTTGATGCTGAATTTTTAAAGGAACATTGATATAATTCAGAAGAAATAATCATGACAATAAATTTAAATGTAAGAAATAAATTGGAGTTAGGCAAATAGGAGTTAGTTTGATAGGAGGAAAAGAAAAAGATAAATGAGCTCCATCGCATTAAAAGTATTTGAACAGTAGAACACTGACTCCAGTAAAGGTTTCTGTAGAAGAGCACCTCCCATTGCATGGATGGGCTTTGTGTTAGATCATTCCTAAAATTCCTTCTAACCAGAAGTGACCGTGAGAATGTCAACTCCCTGAAAATAAGGACTGTATTTCTTTTGTTCATGGCTATATCCGCAGTATCTAGAATAGTCATTTATTAAATGACTAGTGTACAACTGATTTGATATCCATGAATGAGTGTTTCTCAAAGTATGGTCCAGGGACTCCATGGAAGTCCATGAGCCCCTTTAAGAAGCTCCATGGGATTGTAACTAATTTCGTCATAATATTAAAATGTTATTTGCCTTTTTCCCTCATATTCTCCCATGAGTATGCAATGGATCTTTTGAGAAGCTACTTCACATGGGCTATTGCAACAAATTGAATGTATAAGAAAATGTGAGAATCCAGATGTGTTCTAAGACAGACATTTACATTTGTAACAGCATGAAACAATAACACTTTTTCACTTATTTTTGAAAAAAAATTTTTTTTCACAAAATTCTCTTTATGTTAATATATAATAGTTTTATTAATGTTTAAGTAAATTAATAAATACATATTTTAAATAATTTTAGCTTAATTTCCAATATAGTAACTATCAATAAATACAATCCATACAAATAAAAACACTTTGGAGTACTCATTATTATTATTATTATTTGAGACAGAGTCTCACTAGGTTACCCTCAGTAGAGTGCTATAGCATCACAGCTCACAGCAACCTCAAACTCTTGGGCTTAAGAGATTCTCTTGCCTCAGCCTCCCAAGTAGCTGGAACTATAGGTGCCCCCCACAATGCCTGGCGATGTTTTTGTTGTTGTTTCTGTTGTCATTGTTCATTTTGAACCCACCAGCCTTGGTGTATGTGGCTGGCGCCCTACCCACTGAGCTATGGGCACTGGCCTACTCATTCATTTTTGAGTATAAACGGGTATGGAGATTAAGTTGTATGAGAACTTCTGCTATATATTATTATTTGGTTCAATTCAGTAGTTTTTTAAAACATGAATTTGTGATTCATAGTAGATAATGATTTAAACAAGAAATTTTGGTTGAGTTAATGATTCAATGAGAAATTGATATATGAAACCAGTTAATGTTTTAGGCTCCTGATTATAGTACGTTATTTTTATAGGTAATTGAAAGAAATAGAGTCGTATTGGCTAAAAGACTTTATCTTAATGAAAAAGGCTGGGATAAACACAGTAAGCATTTCATCATACTGCTGTCAACTAAGGTAAAGCTCAATTCGCTTTGGGTATAGTAAGAAAGACTCCAAATGTTGAGGGTTGAGACTATAAGTAATCTTTGTTAAATTTACAGATTTTGAAACATGGTTTTATATTTGTGCTTCATTGTGTGCAGAATGAAAAATCTAAGGAAAGGTGAATAAAGGTTCTTAATTCCTTGTATTTGTTTTCTATCCTAACTAAAGCAATTTGTCTAAGTTTATTAATATTACAAAGTTATTCATAGAGTTGTGGTTATATTTATTAGTGCTTAAACTAAAGAAAAGTAAGTAGCTATGTTTATTGAAGGAGTTACATTATCTATGCATCATATGCAATTTTATGGGACAATTTATTCAATACCCTAGGAGGAAAAGGGAGGAACTGGCATCTAGTGTGTCTCTACTGAGTAAAGCCAGATACACTAGTCATTTCATTTAACTCTGAAAACACTCCTGTGAAATAGGCATTAAGGTCTTTATCTTATGAATAATAGAAATTAATGACAAATTTCATTACACAGCTAGTAATGGCTAGGATTCACATTTGGTTCCACCTGGCCTTGTGGTTCCTCTTCATTCCAATGCACCACATGACTCCTGTGAACGTCCTCTGGGAAAACTGGGTGTGTGTTACGAGGAAGAAACAATCTTGTCTATAATACTTTATGTATCATGGAAAAACCGTCACCAAATAAACTGTGTAGTGGTGTTACTGATGATATTTTGAAAAAGAGGTATCTTCAATTTTTTGATCCATTCCTTATGATTTCTCTAGTATTACAGTATTAATTATGGCCCGCATATGTTAATGAATATTTATTGTATGAATAAATGAACAATTTATGTACTTTTATCTAGGACACTGCAGACCTTGGGCTGTTGCAGAAGTTGACACACAAATGGAAAAACTTAGTGAATAAATATAGAGAGGAGATAGAACATACTGAAGCGATTACAAGGAATACATTGCAAATTATTAGGGATGGCCTTAGCAAATGGCAGGAGCACTTCAAAAATACTACGTGAGTCACCAAATGTTCTGTTTTTCTGATTGTATCATGTCTGGTAACTCAGTCCGATTCTGTTTCTCTCTTTTACCTTATAATTACTCTAATAATGATCTTGGGGAGGTAACCAGCAGTCTTTATGAGGGCACGAGCCTGATAAGGATCTTGAATAGTCTTGTGGTTTCTAGTGCTTAGTATCTCTGTAGTATATCTTGAACCCCTGCCCAGCTGTTGCTGCCTCCATTTATCATATTTTGCTGTGTATAATGAACACATTTTTGCCCCAATTTTTGAGAAAATGTAAGGATGCTCATACATGAATAGGACAGCTTGGAGTGGGGGAGCCCAATAGAGGCCTGCTGGACACTGCATTGTCCTGCCTGGGCCTGGTGGGCATGTGATGTTCCAGTCCAGAAGGATCTGGGATCTGGTGGGAGCAGACCAGAGCAACCTCTGCTGAGCACCACAATCAGGGGAGAGGAGGGTGGTGGGCTGGTAAGGTGGGCCATGTGGAAAGGACCAGGCACCACAATGGAGGCCTTAGGGACTCACCTGGCTGGCTGTAGGCCAAAAGGCCTCAGAAGCTTCCGGCCTGCTGGCCACCCGCGTGATCATCTCAGCCATGATGTCTGATGTGGTGGGGAGGGAAGGGCTCCCAGGAGAGAGGGAAGGGGCAAGTTTCATGGAGTAGGTCGTGAAGGGTGGGGTGATCTGCATATTTACTTGAGGAGCATTAGCCCTCCCCAGATGTGTTTCTTCCACCTGAGGGCAGGCCACTTTCTCGAGGGGGGTTTTCCTCAAAGTTTGGGCCCCAAACATGGGCGTGCATTATACATGGGTTCACATTATACATGGCAAAACATGGTAAGTCTCTTTTAAAAAGAAAGTCAACTTATGTCATCACTATTGGCAAACTTGAGCATCTGGATCCATCTGCAAATACATATGGAGAGAAATAAAACCAATGGTGGCAGCTACAGGGAGAGTGATTTTGATTGAATATTATAGTCTGTACTGATTAGAGAAATCTGACTGTGGAAGAAGCTGCAAATAAAGTAGCTAAGTTGAGGCCAAATGCTTAAATCACAGTCAGGATTACTGGGAATCTATACCTTGGCTGTGGGCTGGGCTAGACTAAGGTTCTTTTAGACTTTAATATACTTTGTTGAGCAGACACATGTGGGTAAAATTTCCATTTCAGATTGAGAACAGTAGTTTCAGTTTTTCTTTTTTTTTTTTTTCTTTCTTTTTTTTTTTTTCTTGAGACAAAGCCTCAAGCTATCGCCCTGAGTAGAGTGCTGTGGCATCACAGCTCACAGCAACCTCCAACTCCTGGGCTTAAACAATTCTCTTGCCTCAGCCTCCCAAGTAGCTGGGACCACAGGTACCTGCCACAATGCCTGGCCATCTTTTGGTTGTAGTTGTCATTGTTGTTTAGCAGGCCCAGGCTGGATTGAAACCTGCCAGCTCTGGTGTGTATGGCTTAAGCTACAGGTGCCACCAGGTTTCAGTTTTTCATAACCACTAAAGGCTTCCTAAATTAGTAGATTTGGAAATTCTTAAACAGTAATTTTCAACCGGTGTGCTGTGAGAGGACCTTAGGTGTGCCGTGAACATTTTTAAAGGTCATTAATTGTTTTTTAAAGAAGTTCAAAGCACAGTAAGTATATTGTTTTTTTTTCCTTCTTTTTTTTATCAACATAATTTAAGTGTGCCATGGAAGTTTAACTATAGGTTCAAGTGTGCTGTGAGATAAAAAAGATTGAAAAACACTGTTCTAGAAGCTGAAGCTATACATCTCTGACCTGTTTGCTGCTGCCATGTGCTCACTTAATTTCTGTTTGTTGACACTTACTGGGAGAAGAGCACAGGTGGCTGTGGTTCTCTTCTTTTTCTTCATGAACTTCTTTGTCAATAACTTTCACCTTGTGAAACTTCATAGCAATTAAAGGAAACTTGCCCGAGTTGGGACATTTAAAAGTTGACCTTTTATTGACGTTGTAGGCTTCCTTTCTATATATATGTGTTCAACAGAAACTCATGATGACCTAGTTCTGAATTCTCAAGACTCAGAGACCACTCTTTAAAAAAATACTATCAGAGAATCGCCTTGTAGCTTAGTTGGTTGGGTCTGATTAGAGTCTGAATTTATATTTATAATTTTAAAGATAAATACAATGCCTATGGGGAGAGGGGCTAGAACCAGAACACGCACTTGAAAATCATTGAAGAGAAACATCATACGAAATTTGTTTCGTGTATGGACTTAAGTTTATACTTTATTCTGAGGACTTTCTCTTATTATCTTTTCTTCTTTCAGTGATATACTCATTTTGTCCCCTAATAAGGCAAATGTGTTCGAATTAATTATTTTAGACTTCAAGCAGTGGCAAAAGGTAAGACTTTCTAATAAATAGTTTGGTAATCAAAGTGCTGGCTGTGAAGCTGATACTCCTTACCTACAAGACCACCAGGACTTTTAAAAATATACTTCAATATTTTCAGGCTGGGCACAGTGGCTCATGCCTATAATCCTAGCACTCTGGAAGGCTGAGGTGGGTGGATCACCTGTGCTAATGAGTCGAGACTAGCCTAAGCCAGAGCAAGACCTCATCTCTAAAAATAGCCGGGGTTGTGGTGAGTGCCTGTGGTCCCAGCTACTCAGGAGGCTGAGGCAAGAGAATCGCTTAGACCCATGAGTTTGAGGTTGCTGTGAGCTGTGATGCCATAGCACTCAAATGGCACTCTACTGAGGGTGACATAGTGAGACTCTCTCTCTCTCTCTCTCTCTCTCTATATATATATATATATATATATATTTTTTTTTTTTTTTTAAATATTTTCATTTCTATTTCAGATTTTGAGGCCAAATAAAATTAGGTTGTTAGAAAATAAATTTGGAAAAGATATATGGGTGGCAGTAAGGGTAGTTATGATTCTCTTATAAGTAACATTAGTGTCTCTCTTGCATCTGACTTTTGTTTTAAGGAAAAATTGGACTTTTAAAATTAATAACATTTTTTTTTTACAGTGAAATATATATTAACATAAAATTTGCCATATTCTGTCCATTCACATTATTGTACAATATCACCACCATCCATCGCCAGAACTTTTTCATCTTCCCCAACTGAAATTCTGTACTCATTAAATAGTAACTCTCCATTTCTGCCTCTTCCTAGTCTCTGGCAGCCATTACTCAACTTTCTATGAGTTCTATTGCTCTAGCCACCTGTATAAGTTGAATAGTACAGTATTTTCTTTTTGTGGCTGGCTTATTTCCCTCAGCATGATGTCCTCAAGGTTTATATTTCAGTAGCATATTTCAGAATTTTCTTGTTTTTTAAGGCTAAATAACATTTCATTAATGTATATATCACATTTTCTTTATCCATTAATAAAATCTTTCTAAAATGGTTTGAGCTTTGAAAATAGTTTTCATTAATCAAATTACTTTCATGTTAAAGTAATCTAACAAAGGAAAATATATGACACTGAAATACTTCCAAAGTGAATATCAAATTCATGGCTTTATGAATCTTATGTAGATCCCAAGAAATCATTTTTTCTTTTGGAATGACTTGAGTGGAATATGCTCAGAATTGAAGATGTTTGCTGTTCTATATACAATATACCAAGTTAATGACTTTTTTACTGTTCATCTGGCAGTTTTGATATGCATAGATACCATTTAAAAACCATGCTTTTTATTCATTAGGAGTAATAATAACATTTATTAAGCACTAACTCCTTGTCAGGAGCTGACGATGTTTTCCATATGTTAACTTTCTTACTATTTATGGCAGGCAGCCATATGATGTGAGTCTTAAATAATCCTCTTCTCACAAATGTGGAAATTAAGGCTTCAGAATACTGAGTAATTTACCTAAGTTATCTATAAATGGTAAGTGGCAGAGTCAGAATTTGAGTTCGGGTCTCTCCAGTTCCAAAATTCTTACTGTTAATTCTCTTTTATATTGCTTCCCTATACTGATTACTCTTAATGATTGGTATTTCCATTTTCTGAGTCACCAATAATGGCAAACTTTATGTATAAATTGTACTTTATTTTTCCCATAAATATTTATTGATATGTGAATAAAATATAACCTGTACATCCTTGCAACTTTCCCAATCTAGGGGAGATTATGTAAATAGATATATTACAACCTTACTAAAGCAAGTAGTAATTAAATATGCTTAGTTCTCTAGTACTTAATTGCCTGTCACTAATTTTTTACTCACATAGGATTTAATATAATGATTTTTATCTTAGTAAATTATGGGTTACCTCATAGAGTATTAAAATTAATTTAAATTCACTTTAATTTTAAAAATATATGTCACATACTACATCTTTGGAAAAAATGTTATGTATAATAATAATAGGATATACAATTACAAAATAATTGGAAGTCACTGAGGAATAAGGATCTGAGTAGACTTTGATAAAATTATTACTGAACAATGTGTTATTTTTTGCCCTCCTTTTCACTCTCTAGGCGCTGAATGAGGTGAAAGAAAAATTTACGGGAGATGCTCTACTGTCAAAATACGATACTCTTAAGATTATTAAACATTTACAGGAAAACTGGTCAGATATTGGGTTTGCAATATTTGGTCGCCATAAGAGTTTGGAGGGAGAGATGCCACCAGAGCAAAAGCACATGGACGATATTTTAAAAATCATAGCAAGACTCTACAAAGAATTTGAAATAAGAATAAATGGGGACAATGGTAAGGAAAAAAACATAATTAGATTTCTTGGTATTATAAAGCATTTCAATAGTAACTATTGGGCGGAGCCTGTGGGTCAGTGGGTAGGACACCAACCCCATATATCAAGGGTGGTGGGTTTGACCCCAGACATGGCCAAACTGCAACAAAAAATAGCCAGGCATTGTGGCGGGCACCTGTAGTGCCAGCTACCTGGAGGCTCGGGCAAGAAAGTTGCCTAAGCCCAAGAGTTGGAGGTTGCTGTGAGCTGTGATGTCACAGCAGTCTACTAAGGATGACAAAGTGAGACTCTGTCTCAAAAAAAAAAAAAAAGTAACTATTTTCAATACAATTAATGTTTAAAATAAAAGTAATATATACATATAGCATCAAAAATCAAGCGAAATAAGCAAAGCATTGGGCATCACTTTATTGAAATATTTATTTACATTATAATCACCTACTTCAGGTGTATAATTCTATGATTTTTTACTATTCTCACAGACATGTGGATCTATTACCACAGTCAATTTTAGAATACTTTCATCAAAATAAACCTCAGAAGAAACCTCTTACTCTTTAGCTCTCACCTTTATCCACACCTCCATATCTGCCTTAGTCCTAAATCTACTTTCTGTCTCTATAGATTGCCCTGTTCTGGACTTTCATATGTTTGAAATCATATGCTGTGTGATCTTTTCTGACTAGCTGCTTTCAGTTGGCATCATATTTTCAAGATTCTTCCATGTTTTAGCATGTATCATATTCATTATTATGGCCTGATATTCCTTTGTATGTATAGATCACATTTTGTTTGTCATTTCATCTGTTGACTGACATTTGTATTTCCAGTTTGGTGCTATTATGAATAATGCTGTTAATAACATAAATGTCTGTGTACACATTTCTATATATATACCTATGGGGGGGGGGAGATAGGTTAATTTCTCAGTGAGGTACCCTGCCTCAATCTTGGGGTATCCATTGGGAAAGCTTGCAGACCAGCAATCTCTGGGGGCTCATCAAAACCACTGGAAGATGAAAAGAGCCCAGAGTATTAAGCTCTTTGAACTTTTGATAGGTAGTTAGATTAGGAAACGTGGTTTACTTCCCCTATAGAACTAGTTTCTCCCAACCCCTTTCTAAATATACCATCAGTTGTTTGGTCTGTTAGAAACTCCCTATCTCTCTATCCAGTCTTCCTGGGGATTTGGGATTCTTTCAACCTTATATTTTGGCATTTTTACATTTTGCATATGCATCTTTGTTGGAAATCAGTAAAAGCCTTCTGAGGAGGCCAAAGAGGGGTTGCTTGGTTTACTCAGCCTGAGTTAATGTAAGCCTTCTCCAGGCATTCTCAGACATTATGTTTTCAGTGTAGTTTTCCCAGAGGGCTTTCAAACCAGTTTGGGGTTTGAACACAACAGGGTTCTGACATATACCCAGAAGTAGAGTTCCTTGTCATATGATAACTCTATGTTTAATTTTTCAAAGACTGCTACTGTATTTTCAAACTGCCACAGTGTTTCATAAATGCATCATTTTACCGTATATACTTGAGTATAAGCCGAGTTTTTTCAGCACAAAATTTGTGCCGAAAAACCCGAACTTGGCACAAATTTTGTGCCAAAAAAACTCGGCTTATATTTGAGTATATGCGGTATATTCCCACCAGCATTGTATGAGGGTTCTGATTTTTCTACATTCTTGCTGGCACTTGTTATCTTACTTTTTAATTTTAGCTATAGGAGAGAGTGTGAAATAACATCTCATTGTGATTTTGATTTGTGTTTTCCTGATGACTAATGAAGCTGAGCATTTTTGTTTGTTTGATTTTTTGAGACAGATTCTCATTTGTTACCCTTGGTAGAGTGCCCTAACATCACAGCTCACAGCAATCTCCAAGTCTTGGGCTTAAGCGATTCTCTTGCTTCAGCCTCCCAAGTAGCTGGGACTACAGGCGCCTGTCACAATGCCAGGCTGTTTTTTTGTTGCAGTCATCATTGTTGGTTAGCAGGCCCGGGCTGGGTTTGAACCTGCCAGCCTCGGTGTATGTGGCTGGCACCGTAACCACTGTACTACAGGCAGCTGAAGTCTTCTGAGCATCTTTTAAGGCTTATCAGATATTTGTATATCTTCTTTGGAGAAATATTGTTCTGGTCCTTTGCCAATGTCTTTTATTTTATTTATTTATTTATTTATTTTTGACACAGAGCCTAAAGCTTTCACCCTGGGTAGAGTGCCATGGCATCACAGCAACCTCCAACTCCTGGGCTTAAGCAATTGCCTCAGCCTCCCAAGTAGCTGGGACTACAGGCGCCCACCACAATGCCCAGCTATTTTTGGTTGTAGCCGTCATTGTTTGGTAGGCCTGGGCTGGATTTGAACCCGCCAGATCAGGTGTATGTGGCTGGTGCCTTAGCTGCTTGAGCCACACGCACAGAGCCCAATGTCTTTTATTTTTTCTAAGTTAGAAAAATAATTGATATTTATGCTATTGGCTTATAATATACATTAGAAAGAAAAGCGATATTGGAAATTTTCATACTACTAGAGAACACACTATTGTTAAACACTGTTAGATATACATTATCAATATTATGCACTGTGATGGATTTGGTGAAAAATGCAGATACCTGGAGCCCTGTAGTCCATTCATTCTGGTACACTGTGTCTAGAAAGATGTACAATCAAGAATTTTAGGAAGCTTCCCAGGTGATTCTGATTTAAGTGGTCCATATAACATACTTTTAAAGAAAAATCTTTTATTATAAGCCACTTAGTAACTTGCTCTAATATAAATGTAAAACACCCTCCCCTCACATACACTAATGGTTCTTTGCCAATGTTTTAATTGGATTATTTATCTTTTTATTATTTATTTATAAGAGTTCTTAATATATTCTGGATACAAGTCAGATTCATGAATTATAAATACTTTGTCCTATTCTGTGGGTTGACTTTTTGTTTTCTTGATTAGTGTAGATTTAAATACAAAAATTTTTAATTTTGGCTCGGTGCCTGTAGCATAATGGTTACAGCACCAGCCACATACACCGAGGCTGGCGGGTTTGAACTAGGCCCAAGCTAGCTCAAGCTACAATGACAACTACAACAAAAAATAGTTGGGGGTTGTGGTGGGCGCCTGTAGTCCCAGCTACTTAGAAGGCTGAGGCAAAAGAATCTCTTAAGCCCAAGAGTTGGAGGTTGCTGTGAACTGTGACACCAGGGCACTCCACTGAGGGCGACATAGACCATTTTTTGTTTAAAATTTTTTTTTAATTTTGATGAAGTCCATTCAATATATGTTTTTTTCATTTTTTTAGTGTCATATCTAAGAATTCTTTGCCAGATTCACAGTTATGAATATTTACCCTTGTGATTCCCCTAAGAGATTCCTCTTTATAGTTTTGCTCATCTGTAATGGCATCTGATCCATTTTGTGTTAAGTCTCATATATGGTATGAGGTAAGGTTCCAGTTTCATTCTTTTACATGCATATATTCATGAGTCCCAGCACCATTTGTTGAAAATACAATTTTTTCTCTATTTAAGGATCTTAGCATTCTTTTTTTTTGAGACAGAGTCTCAAGCTGTCACCCTGGGTAGAGTGCTATGGCATCACAGCTCACAGCAACTTCAAACTCTTGGGCTTAAGCAATTCTGTTACCTCAGCCTCCCAAGCAGCTGGGACTACAGGCTCCTGCCACAACGCCTGGCTATTTTTTTGGTTGCAGTTGTCATTGTTATTTAGCAGGCCTGGCTGGGTTCAAACCCGCCAGCGTTGGTGTATGTGGCCAGCACCCTACCCACTGAGCAATAGGCACCGCCCCATCTTCGCATTCTTGATGCAAAATCAGTTGAGCAGAGATGTATGGATTTACTTTGTACTCTCAAGTCTATTCCATTGATCTGTATGTCTGTCATTGGGTCACACTACCTTGATACTATTGCTTTATGGAAGTTTCAAAATCAAGAAATGTGATTACTCCTGCCTTATTCTTTTTAATGATTGTTTTGGCTATCCTGGATCCCTTGCAATTCTATATTAATTTTATATGAAGTTTATGTAAACTTCATATAAATTCTATATGAAGTTTTTTAGAATAAACTTATGAATTTCTACAAAGAACTCAGTTTGGATTCTGATAGGAATTGTGTTACATCTGTAGATCTGTTTGGGGAGTATTGCCATTTTAACAATGTTAAGTCTTCTATTCCATATATGTGGATATTTGTTTTTTCAATTATTTAGAGTTTCTTTAGTTTCTTTCAAAAATATTTTATAGTTTTCTGAGAAGTAAGTTTTGTGCTTCTTTTGTTAAATATTTTGAGTATTTTCTTTTAGATACTATTGTGAATAGAATATTTTTCTTAATTTTATTTTCAGATTGTTAATTGAAAGTGTGTAGAAGTAGAGTTGATTTTGTATGTTGATCTTATATCCTGCCATTCTGCTAAAGTTATTTATCAGTTCTAGGACTTTTTTTTTTTTAATGTATTCCTTAAGATTTTCTATTTATGAGATTATATCATCTATGAACAGAGAGTTTTAACATATTCCTTGCCAATATGGATAATCTTATTTAGTTTTCTGGCCTAATAGTCCAGGCAAGAACTTTCAGTACAATGTCTCAAAAAAAAAAAAAAAAAAAGAAGTGGTATAAGTAGATAGAAACAGATGAACTAAATCATGAGCAGAATAAAGTCTAAAAATTGATGCCAATGTATGAGAAACCATATTGCAAGGTAGAATTTGATGGATGGATCATTTAAAAAGTGATATTTGCGGGCGGCGCCTATGGCTCAAAGTAGTAGGGCGCTGGCCTTATATGCCGGAGGTGGTGGGTTCAAACCCAGCCCTGGCCAAAAACTGCCAAAAAAAAAAAAAAAAAAAAGTGATATTTTCATATACGGATGCATCTTATATATTGAAATTCATAAGAAATTAGGACTTAAATAAATATAAAGAAACTGAGCAAGAGTTAACATCTATAATGCTCAAAGAGATCTTGAGATGTGGAGATTATCCTGTATTATCTGGTAGACCTGGACTCCTTAAAAGAAAAAGTCAGTGGGAGACATGGCTGTGGAATAATGGTTAGAGAAATGCAGTATTCCCAATTTGTGTTGTTTTAAGATACCAAATTTATGGTAATTTGTTGTGGCAGGTTGCCATGAGAGATGTTGAAAATCCATCAAAGCACTTTACTCAATGTGTCATGTGTTCCTTAAGAATCCTTCCCAGTAAAGTGTTCCAGGAAACCCTGGGTAGCAATGTCCCAGGCAACATTGATTGGCACTCTTATTCAGTATAAAACTACTGTACATGGGAAAACACAATCTTAATTTTCTGTAGCAGTAATAATGTAGTTATAGACAAAATGATAATACTTACCCATGAGCGTATAGTCAATCCGAAGTTGCTGCAGGTTTCATATCTTAGATTCAACCAACCACAGATGGAAAACATTCAGGGTAAAAAACAAGAATAACACAAGTAAAAACCCCCACAATATGACAATACTATTTACATTTACATTGCATTAGGTAGTGTAAGTAATCTAGAGGTGATGTAAAGTATACAGGAGGATGTGCACAGGTTATACGAAAACACTGTCATTTTCTATAAGGGACTTATGGTGAAATTAACAGATCATCTTGAATATTCCTAAAAGTTCAAAACGTTTCTGATGAAGACAATGAAAATATTTTTATCAAAGATAGGAAAAACATTTTGCTTTTTAATTATTTCTCTTTATTAAACTCTGAGATGGGAGCATTTCCATTTCTTATTTTGCAAATGAAATGAAGAGAGGGTATTTTACCAGGATCCCACAGTGAATCTGTTTAGGGATCCACATTAGGATCCAAACTCAATCTTTTTCCAGACAAAAACTCTAAATTTCATGAAAACCTGATCAGTGATCTTAAAGATGATTCATGTGTTTATTTTTGTCATTAACTATCCCATAGGCACAGAGAAGCTGTTTATCATCATTGTACTCTTAACAGAATAACTTAGTGAATTAATGCCTATCACAGAAGACTGTAGTTGATAGTTTCTGGTTTAATGCATTTAATTCTCAGCTTAGAGAAGACAAGACACAAAATATAAATTGTCATCGAATAGATAGTCCATTAGTCTTAAAAGCACCAATTACACAGTGTTTATTCCCTAAACATTTATTTAGGAACTACTCTCTGTAAGGTTTTCTGTTAGGCAAGCTATAAGATAATAAAAAAAAAACCCTGCCTTTCCCAGTAAGATTTTAAGGTATTAAAGTAGTAATTTGCAAATACTTCTAAAAGTTTTTACTTTTCTCACTTTTTTAGGTATCTCTAAAATTCTTCCATATTTGATTGGTTCTCTTGACCTCTGTTGTTTTAAGCTGGAAAACCTCCTGGAGAATCCTCATATGGCTCTTGAAGAATGGGAAGGAGTTAAAGAAAAAATGAAGGAAATGAAATCACAGTTGGACTCCTTATTAAACATTATTGGCATTGTGCCAGAGTACTTAGACATGGATTCTGGCTTGTAAGTTTTCATAATTTCTTTTTTCCTTTTGTGAGAAGTTTTAAAAAGCTTTATTGTGATATAATTCACATATCATACAATTCACCCTCTTAAAGTATACAATTCAAGTGCTTTCATTATATTTATAGATATGAGCAACCATTACCAGTTGATCTTAGAATACTTCATCACTTTGGAGAGAAGCTTTATATCCGTTAGCTATCATTCTGCTATACTCCATCTTCTTCCACCACCCTACCCCCAGTCCTAAGCAACCGCAAATCTATCTCTGTTGATTTCCCTGTTCTGGACGTTTTATTTGAAAGGAATCACATACTACATGGTATTTTGTGACTATCTTCTTTCACTTAGCATAAGGTTTTAGGGTTCATCTATGTTGTACAGCATGTTTCAGTATTTAATTCATTTTTATGACTGAATAGTATTCTATGTATAGATATACCACATATTTATCCATTTGTCTATAGCTGGATATTAGGATTATTTCCATCTCTTGGCATTGTTGAGTAATCTTTCTATAAATATTCATGAACAAGCTTTTTGTGGATGGACATAAATTTTTATTTTTTCTGGGGTAAAATTCCACTACCCAGTAGTGGAATTGCTGTATCATAAGGCAATTCTATCTTTAACAATTTGAAGAATTGCCAGATTGTTTCCCAAAGTGCTTTTGGAAAACCTACAGCAGTATTCAGCAGTAGTATATGAGGATTTTATATTCATACAGCAGTATATGAAGATTCTAACTTTTCCACATATTCACCACTACTTATAATCTGACTTTTTGTTTTGTTTGTTTTGTTTTGAGATAGGGACCTATTCTGTTTTCCAGTCTGGAGTGCAATGCCATCAAAGCCCACTGAAGCCTTGAACTCCTGGGCTTAAGTGGTCCTCCCACCTCAACCTTCCAAGTAGCTAGGACTACAGGAGTGTACCACCATGGCAGGCTAACTTCTTTTTTACTTTTTGTAGAGTTGGAGTCCGGCTATGTTGCCCAGGCTGGTCTTGAACTCTTGGCCCCAAGAGGTCCTCCTTTCTTGGCCTCCTCTCAAAGAGCTGGGATTATAGGCACAACCCATTGTGCCTGGCCTATTATCTGACATTTTCTTTCTAACTATAGTGGTGGTGTGAAGTAGATATTTCATTGTGGTTTTGATTTACATTTCCCTAGTGATTGATTAATGATTCTAAGCCTTGTTTCATGTGCTTATTGGCTATTTGTTTATTTTCTTTAGGGGAAATGTCTATTTCTATTCTTTGCCCTTACTTTAGCTGGGTCATTTGTATTTTTGTTATTACTGAGTTATGTGAATTTCTTGTATATTCTGGATATATAGTACAAAGCCCTTTTCAGATATATAAATTGCAATTATTTTCTCCCATTTTATAGGCTGTATTTTCTCTTTCTTGATAGTGTTGTCTAAATGATTATAAGTTATTAAATTTTTTTTTTTGAGACAGAGTCTCACTTATTAACCCTCAGTAGAGTGCTGTGGCATTACAGCTCATAGCGACCTCCAAATCCTTGGGCTTAGGCGATTCTCTTGCTTCAGCCTCCCAAATAGCTGGGACTACAGGTGCCCGCCACAATGCCTGGCCATTTTTTTGTTGCAGTTTGGCCGGGGCTGGGTTTGAACCCACCGCCCTTGGTACATGGGGCCAGCGCCCTACCCACTGAGCCATAGGTGCCACCCATAAGTTATTAATTTTTATGAAGTTCAACTATTTTGTTGTTGTTTGTGCCTTTGGTGTCTTATTTAAGAATCGTTTGCCAAATCCAAGGTCATGAAGATTTACCTCTGTGTTTTCTTCCTGAGTTTTATAGAATTTGCTCTGACATTAAAGTCTCTGATCCATTTTAGTTAATTTTTGTACAGGGTATGAAGTAAGGACCTAACTTCATTCTTATATGTGTGAATATCCAGTTGTACCAGCACTGTTTTTTGAAAAGGCTATTCTTTCTCCATTTAATGGTATTGAAAATCAGATGGCCATACACATAGACTTATTTCTGAACTATCAGTTTTATGACATTGGTCTACATGGCCAACCTTGTGCTATCACCGTACTTACTGGCACATTGTCTAGATAACTTGCTTTGTTGGTAGGTTTTGAAATTGGGAAATATGAGTCTTCCTACTTGATTATTCTTTTTCAGGATTATTTTGGCCTTCTAGGTACTTTGGAATTATATAGAAATTTTAGAATAAGCTTATTAAGTTTTCCAAAGATGTCAACTGGGATTCTGAAAAAAATTTTGTTGAATCTGTACATCAGAATGGGATTATTGCCATCTTGAAAATGTTAAGTTTTCTCATACCTAAACATGGTATATTTTTCTAATTATTTGGATATTTTTAAATTTCTTTCCATACTGTTTTTTTATTGAGCAATAATAATAATAATAATGCAAAAAAGGTAACATTCACATTGTTAAATAAGAGTATGTCTATTATAGAATGCTTTGACTCTGAGGTTTTATAGTCTTCTCAATATAGGTTTTATATTTCTTTTAAATTTATTTATTTAATTAATATATTCTTTTAAATTTATTCCTTATTTTTTGATGTTATTACAAATGGGATTCTTTTAAAAATATTATTTCACATTATTCATTGTGATGTATATTGGAATGCAATTGAATTTTGTGTGTTGATCATATATCCTGCAACCTTTTGAACTTATTAATTATAACTTTATTTTAAAGGATTCCTTAGTATTTTCTATATATAAGATCATGTTATCTGTGAGTAGGATTAAAAATATGGATGCCTTTGATTTTGTTCTCTTGCCTAATTGCCCTGTCTGTAACCTCAATATGATGTTGAGTAGAAGGTGTGAAAATGGGCATCTATGAGCTTGGGCTGAGTGGAGGAAGGGAGCCCCCACTTCTCAACTGCATTTGCCCAGTACCTACATTCAGTAGCAGATAGTTGGGGACAGAATAAGAAACCCTGATGTCCTGGAGGGCCCTTTGTTCTTCTTGCCTGCACCATTAGAAAGTACAGTTTCTGCCTCAGTAAGCTGAGGAAGGGAGGGAGAAGGCTTGGTTCAAATACCATAGATTCTTGCCTTACTGAATCTTCATAGATTTTCTTGAATAGATGTGTCTGCAGTTTTTGTTTATCTTTAGCACAGTTTCCAGAAGCTTTAAATGGTTTATTAAAATAATTTTTTTTCACCATCTTCACTGGGGAGTAGTAGGCCAGCCTTGCCTCTCACTGCTGCTCGTGTGGATATGCTGGAAGTCAATCATTGAGAGAATTTTAAAGTTTCACTCTTCTCATTATTTGAGAAGACCCTACTGGCCCAGAAGTGAATATAAAGGCTGTTATGTTTTTGCAGTAGAGAGCTAATGTTGAAGGCAAGATCTGCTTTGCCCAAAGTGCATTATGCCAGTTGCTATCTACCTGGTGGTTAGGAAAGGCATCATACCAGGTAATTCAAGGCTTTGACTCACCTTTTCCTGAATTCTCAAATAATCGTTATACCTAAGTTTACTATGCCCAGCCACATGAAATTATTTCTCTTAACTGATAGTTACTTTTATACTCTAAGAAAATTACTTATTCTTATTTTACCTGATTTTTCCTCAGGGTACTCCAAGAAAATATATTTAACATGATACAACAATGGCTTTTGAAAATAGACAATGAAATCAACAATGGTAACATTGAACTTCAGCGCCAAGTATGTACTTAATGATTTGTGAAGTTATATTTTGCTTTGTCTGGGGGTTTTCTGCAAGGAAAAACCAGGCCCTCCCCTGTCCAATTGAGGAAGGAGGTAAGGAGGGCAAAATGGAAGCTCACATAACAATTTCTCAAGTGATTTTTAGTGCATTTTTAAGTGCAGAAAGTCCCTGCCTCTGGAATGGTATATTTGAGGTCAGTGGTTAGTTTTTGAGTTCTAATTATTATTTCTCCTCTTTACTTAGTTTGCTGATTTTTTTTTTTTTTTTGAGACAAAGTCTCAAGCTGTTGTCCTGGGTAGAGTGTTATGGCGTTACAGCTCACAGCAACCTTAAACTCTTGGGCTTAAGCAATTCTCTTGCCTCAGCCTCCCAAGTAGCTGGGATTACAGGCACCCGCCACAACATCCAGTTATTTTTTTGTTGCAGCTATCATTGTTTAGCAGCCCAGGCTGGGTTCGAACCCACCAGCCTCAGTGTACATGGCCAGCGCCCTACCCACTGAGCTACAGGCACCACCAGTATGCTGATTTTTTTTCCTCAATGGAATTAATCTGGGATGTGACCATTTTAAGGATTTATGTCAGCCAGTCCTTTCCTGGTTAAAGGGATGGCAGAAACATGTTACTACCAGGAAAGAGAAGATGCCATAATACTATTGGTCTATAATTACTAGAACAAATAGAATTATTCCATAATTCTGAAGAGCTGAACCTGTAGACTTCTTAACCAGCACAACATGAAATAATAATTTCCAAAGGGTGTCTTAGTTTACTATATTTACTCCCATTTCCTAGTGTTATTTGTAATCTAAATCTACACAGGAATCTCTTATTATAAGTAAACTTAATATGTAAATATTTGATCTTACAAAATTGATAATATAAAGTGAATTCATTTTAATATTGCTTAAATTAGAAATTTTAAAGGCAGGGACATTATGCTATATGGGAATACTACTGATAAAACATATTATAGTTCTATTAGAATATTATAAACACAGTTACCAAGAGTTGAGGAGTAATTATGTTAAGGATGGGAGTATGAATCCAGAAGATTCATACCAAGCTTGGGAAAACTTCTTATGACAACCAATATGAAGGACAAAAAGGATAGCAGTATGCCTGTCATATAGTGGGACTCAGTAAATATTTGTTGAATGAAGTTAGGAAGAATATTCAAACACTGTTGATATCTCATGGTGCTACATAAACTCATTCTTTGGCAAAATACCATCAGGGATTTATCTCCATGGATTCATATACTTAATTTTTTATATTCTAGAATTCAGTTTTTATGATATAGGATTATTTAGAAAGTGCTTTTATATACCTCTTTATTTTATTTTATTTTATTTTTTTCTGAGACAGAGTCTCACTATCACAATCTCACTCTCAGTAGAGTGCCATGGTGTCACAGCTCACAGCAACCTCAAACTCTTGGGTGTAAGCGATTCTCTTCCCTCAGCCTCCCAAGTAAATGGGACTACAGGCGCCTGCCACAACACCCAGCTATTTGTTGTTGTTGTTGTTGTTGTCATTGTTGTTTAGCAGACCTGGGCCAAGTTCAAACCCACCGGCCTGGGTGCACATGGCCGGTGCCCTAATCACTGAGCACAGACTGCCAAGCCATACCTCTAATTTAATACTAAATTATTATGATATAATTAATCTGGTAAAAATCTTGCAAAATTATAAACTCCTTGAGGAACTATGTATATTCATATTGACTGGTACAGATATTTAAAAATGGAAAAGTTTGTCTTTTTTTCACCTGCCATTTACTTTCCTTTTTTTTTTTTTTTTTTTTGTTAAATACATCCTGGAACATTTATTTTCCTTTCTGATCCATTTTATTACTCTAGTTGTTGTTTCTTTTCCCCCTTAAATTATTCCGTACTGGTAGCTGTCTAAAGCAATGGTCTTTACACGTTTTTTATCCTTGTACCATTATCCAAAAAAAACTTTGAGTAAGTAATAGTAATTTTTAACATACAATTTAGAATTTATATTCAAGAACTAGTCTACTGACATACTTTTTATGTTATAAAATGTATACAAAAAGTCAAAAAATAAACAGTATTTTAAAATAATTTTTAGTATTGTTTAAAAAACTGATATGATTGAATAAGCTTCACAATTTTTTATAATCACAGGGTAATACTTAGTGGCAAAGCTATTAGAAGGTCTGCTTCTAAGTTCCATTTATTTTAATACTTTTAATGAGATTGCTATCATTAAAATTCATGTCACAAAAAATATGAATCCAAATCGAAGAAGTGCATTATTGACTGTATTTGTTGAGTAGTAATACTCATTTTTCTATTCCATCAGTCAATTATACAAAGTTTTTTAATTGACTAGTAAAATTTCCTATCTATCATAATGTCAATCAGTTGTTCTTGAAAACATTAGATAGTGGAGTATTTCTGTACAAGTATTTTAACAATGTGTTCAGGCTTTTGAAATACTTTCTTTGTAAGATTTTAAAACATTAGAAATTTACTTCCAGATTTTTGAGCATATACATTTGAAACTTTTTTTTTTATTAAATCATAGCTGTGTACATTAATGCCATCATGGGGCACCATGAGCTGGTTTTATATACAATTTGAAATATTTTCATCAAACTGGTTAACATAACCTTCCTTGCATTTTCTTAGTTACTGTGTTAAGACATTTATATTCTACATTTAGTAAGTTTCACATGTACCCTTTTAAGATGCACTGTAGGTATGGTCCCACCAATTACCCTCCCTCCACCCATCCTCCCCCTTCCCCTCCCTTTCCCCTTTCCCCATATTCTTAGGCTATAATTGGGTTATGGCTTTCATATGAAAGCTATAAATTAGTTTCATAGTAGGGCTGAGTACATTAGATACTTTTTCTTCCATTCTTGAGATACTTTGCTAAGAAGAATATGTTCCAGCTCCTTTTTTTTTAATGTTTAACACTGATAGTGCAAAA
>CAUYPK010052014.1:0-31622 GCA_963574355.1 Loris lydekkerianus | reverse complement strand
TGTAAAGTCTCCATTTTTTTTAATGGCTGAATAGTATTCCACGGTGTACATATACCACAGCTTGTTAATCCATTCCTGGCTTGGGGGCATTTAGGCTGTTTCCACATTTTGGCGATTGTAAATTGGGCTGCAATAAACAGTCTAGTGCAAGTGTCCTTATGATAAAAGGATTTTTTAGAAATATGCTTTTTAAACCACTTGAAGGCTACTGAATACTTTCATGAGACACCAGGCAAGGAATTTAGAATGGCTGGATATGCAGGCTAGTGCAATCAAATTCCCAAGACTTCTCAGGCTGTGAGGTCACATGGACTGTTGTAGACCAATTGTGTGGGCAGAGAAGAATGGTGTCCCAGCCAGGAACACTTGATGCTCTTCCTTTTTATGAATTATATTATATAATTCATAAAAAGTGCTTGGAAGGGTGCCTGGCCCCTAGAGAAAGCCCCATGAATGTTAGCTGTCATTACTATTATCTCCTTGTCCCAGAAGTGCTTACGTGATTCTCTGCCCTGCCCGAGGTGTGCTTTGCCCTTGACAGTAGCCATAACCCTCCACACAGATGCCCTCCTTGGAAATCTCTTTCCTAATCTCCTGCCTAGGGCTGAGTTCTTGGGGTTGTCTTACCACGGCTTACTGAGAGAACCCTTGAGCGTGTCTGTTCTGGCCGGAGTCACTGTGAGCCTGCTCAATATCCAGGGATGAGTAACCTGGATTCCTTAGTGCAGACCCACCTCTTGGGTGCTTACCGCCTTTGCCAGGACAGACATCTTCCCAGGATACACAGCAGTGAGAGCAAATACGCTACTCCATGGATGGGACGCACCTGCTGCTTTCAGTCTGACTTGAGCTTTGGGCTTCCCGGGAACAGCCTTTAGAATGAAGTGAACTGGGCTATTCTGTCTTGGAGAATACTGCTTGAGAGTCTTTTGTAGAATGGTCATAATGGGGTCCAGCAACCTTGGATTAGGAAGTCTTGTTTCATAAAGCAGCAATAGGCTTTCTACAGCCCTGCAGTCTCTGCTCCCCCTTTCCTGTGCCACCACTTGGAAAATACTGTATTTTGCTGTGTATATTGAGCTCCAGTGTACAAAGCGCACCTACATTTTGGGCCCAAACTTTCATGGGGAAAAAACTTGCACTACCCATGTATAATGCACATCCTTACTTTTCTTTCAAAAATTTGCAAAAGGTATGCAACATACACGGCAAAATATGGTAAATGAGAAAACACATTAACTGAGAGCTGAAAATAATTTTCAGAGGCTGTATAATCTAAATCCATCTTTAGAAAATTAAGAACAGAAAATGCCCACCATGAGCAACCTTTTATGTGATTATGCACAATAATTTGATTAAGGGAGTTTGAATGTTCCAATTCTATTTCTTCTTCTTCTATTTTTTTTTTTTTTTTCAGTTTTTTTTTGGCCAGGGCTGGGTTTGAACCCACCACCTCCAGCGTATGGGGCTGGCACCGTACTCCTTTGAGCCACAGGTGCCACCCAAATGTTCCCATTCTAAAACTGGCTCTTTGCTATCCTTTTGCACAACCATACATCAAAGCGAGTATCTTCAGACCAGAGCTCTCTTCCAGGACTCAAAGGTTCAAATCCCACGGAAGAATGCACAGGATGTTGGCTTAGCCCCAACCTCAAGTGCCTTTTATATTTCTTCTTTGTGTATGTCATCACATACACATTTCTTCTTTTTGTATGTTTCTAATATAAGGGAGCAGAGAGAAATTCAAAATTCTGTACCTTCAGAGAAACTGGCTCACTATAAAGAAATGTTAATTTTCCTTTGGCTTCTAACCATCAAAATTACATACATGCCCATAGATAGGTAGAAGTAGATGGAGAAAGAGAGAGAGAGAGAGAGAGGAGAGGAGAGGAGAGGAGAGGAGAGGAGAGGAGAGGAGAGGAGAGGAGAGGAGAGAAAAAGATGCTGGGGTTTCATCCAGGTTCCTTGGGAACACACAGAAATGTGCACCAAGTTCCAAGTTCTTTGTTTTCTTTTCTGGTAGGGATTCAAACGGGCCAGAAGAAACCAAGGTTATATCAGAAATGGACGTAGAACACTTCCAACATAGGTTACCACTGCTGAGCGAGGGCTGTACCTGCTCTTCCTGTTCACTCTAGAATAATGGGGACAGAGGACTCTTCAGCCAAGGGCTAAGGCCTCCAGGCTTGTTATCAGCCGAGTCCTTGCCCCTCTGTTTTGGGGGCTTACCAGATAGCAAATTAATCAATAAACATTTATCAAGTGTCTATGAAGAAGCAGGCAGTGACTTGGCCTCTGAGAGAAATTCAAAAAAGAAGGGCGACAGAAGCTAATCCTCACCGTGTGTAGAAAGAGAACTGCTGGCTGTAAATTGATACCCTGTAGGGTAGTGAAGTGTGGCCAACACCTCGCACCGCCTTTATGACAGAAGAGCAGCCACCTCAGATCACTAATCGGCTGAGATGGCTTAAAGTAGTAATGAACTTCCTGGGCGAAATTCTGGCTTTTCTCCTTACTTGCTGAGTGACCTTGAGCACATTAACGCCTCTGGGTCTCAGTTTTTCACCTCAGCAAAGTGGGGCTAATAGCTATGTTACTTACTGCATAGGGCTGTTGTGAGAACATATGATGTGATTCATAAAAAGTGCTTAGAAGGGGGCGGTGCCTGTGGCTCCAAGGAGGAGGGCGCTGGCCCCATATGCTGGAGGTGGCAAGTTCAAACCCAGCCCCGGCCCCCCTTTCCCAAAAAAAAGTGCTTAGAAGGGTGCCTGGCCCATAGAGAAAGCTCCATGAATATTAGCTATCATTACCATTCCCTCTCTTCTGGCTGTGATTGTCAAGGTCTAGAGCCACACAGATTCTGACCCTAAACAGAAAGGCCTAGTTACATGTGTCAGGAAGCTGGCAGAGAAGGATAAATATACTCTGATGAGGAGACCAAGAAATTTCAAGCAAGGTCCAGCTTGGGGGTTATGTTCATTATGAAAATGTTAAGACACAGAAAACCATAGAGAAGAAAGTACAATGGACACTTACCAACCTATTTCTTGGATATATCACTTGTTAATTTCCCCATGTTTCTCTATGAAAAAATTTTTACTAATGTATTTTAGGGTCAATTATAAATATTATTTGTGTGTCATCCCTGCTGTTTCACTGTGTATCTCCAAAACATGAGGACATTTTCTTCCAGAATCGCAATATCATTATTCCACCTAACAGCTCAACAGTTCCCTAATCTGACACCTGGGCATCTTGGAGTATTTTTGATTTCAAGGTAGGTGATGCTGGGGAGGAGACCATTTTGTAGGCAAGACGCACATCTTTATATGTAGGAAAGAATGTTCCAGGTGTGGGATAGAAGGGGAAACCCCTTGATTGGAAAGATGTTTACCCTCTGTATACCTAGGGAGAAACATAGCCTAGTCTTTGTGTGAATGAGCTCATTACAATTCACTTCTTTCAAAATGAGGAAAACATGTTTTGGAAGGCTGCTTGACAGACAAGCGGGATATTAATAAATGACATTCAAATTTCTTTATTTCACTTTGGCTGGCTATGTGACTGCTACTTCTGAGATATAGGCTGGTGTGGGAGCTTTATTTTTTTAAATTTTTTTTTCTTGAACTCCAACTCTATGTTGGGTTGTCCAACTGACCAGGGGCACAATCATTTTTACCTTACCCCTCAGGGTAAGATAAGGACATCTCTGGATGAAAATTGGCCCTAGATAAAGAGTTCAGAGTTTAATTTTGAGACTGGTTCTTGGGTGGATATATTGCAAAGGTTTGACGGAAAAGCTGCTTAAAGTTCTTTTTATAGCTCTGTTGCTCTCACATGAGAAAGTGATTTCACTGATGGGCCTTTTTACAGTGTTTTGTGTTGTTCTTCTGTTTCTTCCTCAATTCCACATGTTGATAGGCAAGATCTGCTCCCCAGTGTCCCACCCTGGGTGCTCTGGGCTGCCCAGTTCAACCAACGCTTCCTTCTTCTCCTAAGAACATTCATGAAGGCCTCCTCTTGTAACCCTATGAGACTCCCAGGGATGTCCATTGGTCTCAGGGTTGGCCTGTGGTGTTGCTTGGTGAGAACTCAACAGTATTGGGGTCAAGGAGATGAGTCCTGGAACAAGACTACCTGAACTCAACACTTACTGTTCATTCTTCTTTTCTGAAGAGCAGGGCAGAGCTAGTCACTCAAATATGCTATTCTATTAGATTTACCACTTTGAGAGGAAATTTTCCTTTACTTGAGAAAAGACGACTGTTCTCCAAGAATGAGTGAATCATTTTCTTGTGTAAGGAAGAAAAGTAGCAGCTACAAACGAGGGGGAATGTAAATACAGTATGACCTTTCGTATCCTGCTAGGTGTTCTTAATGCCTGGTTTACTGAGTTTTGGCAGAAGGAATTCAACTTTCACTTCTTCCTCTTTTAATGGACGTGTTTTCTCTTGCTCATGGGTTTTGAGTACTTAGAATCAAAAATCACAATATCCCAGTTTCCAGATAGCAAAATGGTTCTGTAGAGGAGCATTTTTATAAGATCTAGAGGCCATAAATGAAGTGTAAAGCAAATACAATTTGTGTAAAGCTATTATTTTAAAAGTAACTCAGCACTTATGAAATCTCAGCAGTGGGATTTATAAGTCATACTGTGCAATCTTCCATAAATTTAAAATAATACCATCAGCTATAAGCAAATCATGAGCTTTGACTAATCTGTAGAATAGTGTTTGTAGATGCCAGTATTGACTTTGAAATACGTAAATATTGACTCTTAAAGCCTAGCCTATTGACAGTGTTTAGAAGTCTTCTGAGCTAACTGGTCCTGAACAAACAGAGGATGGCAGGCAGTACTGGGCAACATTCGAGACAGGTCTTTAAGCAGGTCAGGAAAGTACAGTTTTTAAAGATTAAGATCTGGGAAGATGTGCTGAGAGGTGCCATCAATTGTTTAAATCAGTGGAAAGGGAAATTGAAGTAGCCTTGAGTAAAATTCAGCATGGGAAAGAAAGAAAAGTAAATGGCAGAGAAAAGGACTTTCTCCCCCTACTTAGTGTAAACGAAAGTTGTGTATTCAAACACCAGCCATATGAATGAGCCACCATATTGGTAATGCATGCTAATGATTTCATTAAGCACCATTAGGATGAAATACAGCGATAATCTCATTCTTTTTCCTCATTCAAGGCCACAGACATCATAGACCTTGGGACTTGGTAGCTCTTGTTCAGATGCTATGTTACTGTAGTCACTAGTTGGCTGTGAACCCAGTGGAAAACCACTCAAACTGTGTTTAGTAGGATGGATCTTGACTCTCATACAGACACCAACATTTACCAGGCATGATGGTTCACACCTGTAATCCCAGCATTTTGGGAGGTTGAGGAGGGAGGATCGCTTGAAGCCACGAGTTCAAGACCAAAATTGCTTGCCAGGTCACAGACACTGTGACAGATACAGCTAATTAGTCATTCACTGTGTCTGTTTCCCTCTGCTTTCCTTCCTTAGAGAGCCCTGGTTTTGTCTGGAACAGCAATATAGCAGAGAGTCCTCCTTTACTCAGCCTTCTACAGCTGATGGAATCCACTTAGCACAGTTCTGGTCATGAGATAGGGGAAGAAGTCCTTGGAGAGCCTGTACTTTTAAAGTAAAAAGCCAAGGCTTTAACAAGAGGAACTCTCTTTTTACCCTTTGCTCTTCCTCCAGAATGCAGACGTCAAAAGACACAGGTTACATTCAGTAAATGAATATCGAAGCTCGACCATGTTGAGAGTGGAGAAGAGAGAACATCTGAGCCCCCGGGAGCATCAGGAGTAACTCTCCTCACCCTGAGTGCACCCTCCACACTCCCTGCCGTGGGAGGGAAAGCAAGCCCTATTTCTTTTAGCTACAATAGCAGTGTTTTCTGTAGCCACATGCATTCTGGACAAAAGAAAGGGTCTTCCAGAAGACCAGAGCCAAAGTCACTTAGTGATTTGCTAACCTCTTTTAGGAAACAGCACAGTTTCAGCCTCAAAAAAAAAAAAAAAAATCCAATTTAAAGAACATTGTCTCTCTCTATTTTTTTTTTTTTTTTTTTTTTTTGTCTCTTCAGACCAGATGATTCCAGATATCAATAATATTTCAAGGGTGTGAGGAGCAACAGTTCTGTCATTTTGACCATGTGTTGCTTTCATCCTTCTATTATCACCGTCTTAATGAAAAAAACCAAGTTAACTGCAATATTTCTGCTTCCTGTCTCTGCTCTCTCCCTTGCTGCCAGACCACTTTTGTATGGACTGCTAAATAATCCAGCACTCCCCCTCAAAAGGTCATATTACTTTAGATTGTATAGCATGACCTTGACTCTAGATCAGATAGAAGAAACCCACGAAGAACAGCATTAGATATCTCCATGTATGTTTTATTTATTTATTTTAAAACTTATTTACTTGTTTAATTAATAAATAAAACTCGACTGTATATGTTTATTTTATTTATTTTTTATATATTTCTTTATTTTGACCATGTATGTTTTAATAACCTTCATGGAAACTTAACCAAGCAACTGTAAAGGAAGTTTACTTGTTCTGAGGTTCCCAGTGACATCTTAAACTCATCACTGCAATGAAATGATGACTTCTGTCAAAGTTCATCACAACTTTCCCAAGTCTTTCCCCTGTGTAAATGGGCCAAAGCCAGTCTTTTTCAACCTAAACCATTAAATCATATTGTCAATATAAGTAGAAAATTAGAGAGGAGACCAGAATATTTTTATGGATACTGAATAAAATTTTCACCTGTATTAACCTGTGTCCCTGAAGTGGGATGAGTACCACCTGGAAACAGAGCATAGTTGACTATTCCTGAAGTCCTACCCCAGAAAGTATGGTGCTGTGCACTGAACACAGTTTGACAAAGGCTAAGGGCACGAGCCAGCTGGAGCTGCATCCTGGCCACTGTCAAGGATGTCAGCTGTCAGTCTCAAGGTGGCTCATCTGGGTCAGAAGGGCTTAAAGAGTAGGGTCGTGTGACTGGTCCAACAAGCTTTGCAGGTCCTGAAAGGCCAGAAAATAGAACAAAAGCTAAGAAGCACAGATCCTTAGTTCAAGAGGCCAAAAGCTTGTTTGAGTTAGCTATAGGACCTTGTCAAGGATTAGAACGGAATTACTAACGGAGCACGGTTTTCTAGAGCTTGCAAGTGGTTTCCTGAGCACTTCTAGGTGAAGAACTCTGAGACCTTTTTAAGAATGCCCATGTCCAGTCTACCTGACGGGGGCTTCCAGGTCTACAGAGCCCTGTCTCCCTTGCAGGCTGCTTTCTCCAATTGTAAGAAGAAACTATTAGTGAATCTGAAAAGTCCACAGAGCTCTGATTTGGACCCACCATTACCTCCTTGCTGCTCATGCTGCTCAGAGAGGCCGCAGTTCCAGAATTTTTGGTTTTTTTGGAGACAGAATCTTACTCTGTTGCCCCAGACTAGGGTGCGATGGCATTAATCTAATTCATAGCAACCTCAAACTCTTGGTCTCAAAAAGCAATCCTCCTGCCTCAGCCTCCTGAGTAGCTGGGACTACAGGCACCAACCACAATGCCTGGATAAGTTTTCTATTTTAGTAGAGACAGGGTTTCACTGCTGCTCAGGCTGCTCTTGCACTCTTAAGCTCAAGGGATCCTCTCTCTGCCTTGGCCTCCCAGAGCGCTGGGATTACAGGGATCTAGGACCACTGTGCCTGGCCCCTCGTCTTAGAAGTTCTGACAGTCCACCCTAGGGACGTGGAGAGCCACAGGATAAACCCAGAATATTTTCCTAGAGCATTCATTCTGCTCAGGGATAAATAACCAAGAACACTTTTATGCTTAAACAATATGTTGTGGAGTGTAATACAAAACTTGCATGACTTTTAAGGAATACAACCAGCCTTCAAGGAAGTCTGATTTTTTTATTGAGTTGTACCAGACACTCAGATTGACTCTAACTCTTCCCCACGCTCAGCAGGGCTCTGATGCAGAAGCGGTGAAAGCAGTAAATTGGTGATGGTGCATCAGCGGCTGATGGCTCTACACAGACACTGTCTTTAGAGAGCAGCTCCTTGAGACTGGGGATGTATGTTGTTTCTCATTCTCTAACTTTTTCCAAGTAATATGGGAGGACAGGGAAAAGATATTTCATCCTCTGAAGAAAACCACACACAACATTTGTGTGTAGATTCTCTTTTACATAAAGGGATCATATTTGTGTGCTTCTAGAAGCACAAAGAAAACTTATAAAATTTTCAGATCAGCTTAATTTGACTCAAATAAATTAAGACTTTTCAGATACCCACTCCTAGCAAACAAGGTCACATACCAAGGTGAATACACAAAGCTTTTATATTTATTAAGATGTAATAAACATCATCTCTCACTTTATTTATTTTTATTTATGTATTTTTTGAGACAGAGTCTCATTCTGTCACCCTGGGCAGTGTGCCATGGTGTCATAATAGCTCACAGCAACATCAAACTCTTGGGCTCAAGTAATACTGTTGCCTCAGCCTCCTGAGTAGCTGGGGCTACAGGCACCTGCCACAACTCCTGGCTAGTTTTTCCATTTTTAGTAGAGATGGGGGTCTCACTCTTGCTTAGGCTGGTCTCAAACTCGTGAGTTCAAGCAATCCACCTGCTTCGGCCTCCCAGAGTGCTAGGATCACAGGCATGAGCCACTTGGTCCAGGCTTCATTCTTCAATTTTTAACAATAATAAGAAATAGGACTTATAGGCACTCAATACATTATTCCTGGATGTGTCTCCAAGCCTGGAAGTTAAGTAGCCATTATCAGCTGGTTGTGGTGGCTCATACCTATAATCCCAGCACTTTGGGAGGTCAAGGTGGGAGGATCATTTGAACCCAGGAGCTTGAGACTATCCTGGGCAACATAGTGAGTCCCTGTCTCTATGGAAAATAATAATAAAAAAAAAATTAGCTAGATGTAGTGGTGTACACCTGTTGTCCCAGCCACTCAGGAGGCTGAGGCATGAGGATCACTTGAGCCTCAGAGTTGGAGGTTATAGTGAGCTGTGATTCTGCCACTCTACTCCACCCTGGGTAACAGAATGAGACATTGTCTTTCAGAAAAAAAAAAAAAGAAAGAAAGAAAGAAAAAGAAAAGGGAAAAAAAAAGATGTCATCACCTTTTCAGGTCAGAAAGAAACTATAAAAGGTGACGGATTTCAAATCTTGTTGGTGTGAAGTCTGAAGCATCACTTTCCAGGATCTTGGAGGTTTCACTAGCACTGACCTTCTCCCAAGAGCTTTCAGTGATGGGAAGAAGCCATGGAAGATGAACAGGGACAGCTAAGCCCATCTGTCGATACTGATGGTCCTGGATGTGACATGGGTCTGCTGGGGTGGACATGTGCCAAGAGTGGCCAACAGGAGGTGGCCCCATGCATGGTGCAGTGAGCCCAAGTGAGTGAAGTGGGGCACGAAGGCAGGAAAGGCCCCCCAGGGTGATCCTGGGGACAGTGCTGTCCGCATAGCCTGGGTGCCTGTACCAGAAACCCAGCCTCAGACACACCTATATACTCTGAATGCCTGGGAATTCTGAAGTACACATCAGAGGAAGACGCTGGCTTTTGAATCAACCTGGGTAGAGCCACAGCTCTTACATGTCTGAGCTGTAAGACCTTGGCCCCCTTCCTTAACTGTGAATAAAGTGGAGTATTCAGCTCCCGGGGTAGTGAGGATCAGATACACTGCCATACAGCAGGCACCTTGCAGAGTGCCTGGATCAGAGTGAAGGCTCAACACAAGGCAGCTGCTGCATAAATTTACATCAGGGCTCACCTTACCACGCTGCGGACTTCCTGGAGGTGTGCGAATATACTTTCTGTTCCAGTGGAAGGTCCGGACAGACGCACACTGCTCAGAGGCTCAACCGTGATGACAACGAATGACCCTTGATGCTTTGTTCCCTGTCCCGCTTCCTTCAGGGACTGGCTGTCCTGCATTTACAATCCCAGCCACACTCTTCATATCATTTCCCTCTTTTGGTTCTCCATGTTGGTTTTTCTTCCTCCCCTCCCCACAACTAGCCCTCAAACTCAAGCAACCAGGACATGTATTTGTACATCCTGTCAGAATCCCAGCAGGCACCTGGGTTCGCGGGCAATGCTATCTATATTAGGGGCAGTGGAGCTCACTGGCTAAGAACACAGGATTTACATTCAGGCAGAAAGGGTTTAAATTCCAAGATTTTTAGCCTTCTTGCATCTCCATTTCCTGAACAGCAAAATGAGGGTGATAATAGCATCTAAGCGTTCTTACAACAATTGAATTAGTAATGTTTGCAAACATTTACAAAGCATGTGGGAGACACCTAATAAACATTAGCTATTATTCATTGTATTGCTAAAAATAAAACAGGACAGGACTGGTGGTTTTGGACTTACATGAAGAAAGCTGCAGCTTATTATACTTTTTGGGGGGGAAAGTGAAGGGCCTACCTCAGGCTCCTTCTTACCTCCAAGGCGGGTACAAAGAAAGGAAACGGAAATGCCCTTGATTTTGGCTAAGAAGGAGGAACTATTTCCCCTTTACTTGAAGGGACTTAACTGCTTTGCTCAAAGCTCCTATGTTGTCCTGTGGCAAGTTCTTCTTTCTCAGACCATTAGCTGAATACCATCTATGATGCTTTTGGGGGGAAAAGCACAAAGTTGTACAAGGTAAGAAGGATTATTATTATGGACAGGAGGAAACCATGGCAGCGTTCCTGCCATACACACGGGTCTCTCTCTTTTCTTAAAATTACAGTAGAACCTCCTTAGTTGGCCACCTCCCTACACCTCCTTACGTTGACCTAACTTTCATAGACTGGACAAGCACCCATGCACTAAATGGAAGTTCCTTATGTTGACCACCTCCATACATTGACTAGTTTGTTACAGTCCCTTGGGTAGTCAATTTGCAGAGGTCCTATAGTATTAAAAAAATTTTTTTTGTAAAGATGAAGTCTCATATTTGTTTCTCTTTCTTTTTTTTTTCAATTATGGCTCTTAATTTTTATTTATTTGGTATATTTTTTTTCTTTTCTCTATGGTTTCTAGAAAAAAAAATGTAGTCTCCACCATGTTGGATCATGTGACTGCTTAAAACTCTCCTAGTGTTTTCCACACTGCTCAGGATGCAAACCCAAGTCCTCATGGTAGCCCACAGAGCCCTGCAGGGCCCGTCTCTTCAGCCCTGGTGACCCCATTCTCACCCACGCTTTGTGTTCGCTCCATTCCAGCCACACTCACTTGCAGTTCCTGGAATGCGTGGAGCAAACTCTCTGGCAGGGCCTCTGTGTGCACTGCTCCCCTGCCTGGAATGTTCTTTCCTCAGGCAGCTTCATTTTCTCCCTGCTATCAGATCCCTGTTCAGAGGGCATCTTCTGCAAGGGGACTTTCCTGACAACCCTATCTAGCAGCAGCTGTCCCCTTCCTCTCTCTCCTTATGCTATCTTATCTTTCTGAATAGCATTTCTGACCTCCTGAAATGTGTGTTGTGTGTATTTGATCTTCCAACATATCCTACATGAATAAAGCTCTGTTCACTGCTGCAGACTCAGCACCTAGAACCACCCTGACAGACAGTGGGCACTTAGCAAATACTGAATGAATGAACGTGGAGTGAATGATGGTGACTTGTCTTGAGATTGTGCGTGTGAGCACGGAGTGAGCAGGGTTTACTTTTGCAAAAGCTTCACTGTGAGAGCCTTCAGATGCTCCCTGTTCAGTGCCAACCTTCTCCACAGAAAAGGAGACCCCGGGTGGGTGGCTGGTCACCTTCCTTCACCATGACCTTGGTTTCTGTGACTATTTTGAGTAACAGGCAACAGATGAGGTGGTGACTTCCCAACAGAAGGTCTTATGAATCCCACCTACTCAATAAAAGTTCGTATGAAAAGTATTAAAGAAAGAAAAGGGAGGACATGGCTCCCTTTATGCGTCTGTTTCCTTTGCAAGAGTGTTGACAAAGAGGATTTGCTGGAGTCAAAGGAGGGATTTTTGATGGTAGCTTACGTCCATCCCTTCTTCCCTGGTTTTATGTGACGTTAGGAAACCAGAGACAGCCTTATTCTCTATGAATCATGGTATATCTCAGAACATCAGGAAGATGGTCAGTGCCCTGCTCACTATGTCATCATGAATTTTCACCAAGATAAAAGATGAGATTTATTTATTATAGAGACAGATTTTTCATAGTGCCTTTAAAAAATTTTATTTATTTACTTTTGTGAGACAGAGCGTCTCACTCTGTCACCCTGGGTAGAGTGCTGTGGCATCATAGCTCACAACAATCTCAAGCTCTTGGGCTCAAGCCATCCTCTTTGGTCAGCCTCCCAAGAAGCTGAGACTACAGGTGCCCACCACAACACCCAGCTAGTTTTTCTATCTGTGGAGATGGGGTCTCACTTTGCTCAGGCTGGTCTCAAACCTATGACCTCAGATAATCCACCTGCCTCACCTGCCTTGGCCTCCCTGAATGCTGCGATTACAGGTGTGAGCTGCCGAGCGTGGCTGTGTGTTTTTTTTTTTTTTTTTTTTTTAAAGTAAGTGCCCTTTGTAAGAAAATACAAAGTCAAATAATACAGAAGACAATAGGGATCAAGATCTCATCCCCTGTTCAATGCACGTGTGCAATGCAGATGTATAGATTCCCTTTCACCTAAACAGGATCATATTACATATTTTATATAAATGGCTTTCTTTACCCAAAACTATATTTGGGGGGGCATCTTTCTATGTCAAAATGTAACACATTTTTTTCTTTAACACGTTTTAAATGGACTTTAATGGAATGATAGTTTTTCGATGTATATGTAACCTAGTCAGTTTCTACTGATCAACATTTAGGCTGTTTCCAACTTCTTGTTGTGGGCTAAGGCTGTATAAGTTGGGTGTTATCTTAGTGGCCTTAAATAGCTCTATTTTGGTGGGGGGCATGAGAGGAGCATAGGCTTGACATAAGAAATATCAATACCATGAGATTTTGCTTTTAAAATTTTCTCTCTTTTTGTCCCATCATTGAACTTGGTAGGGTGGCTGCTGTTGGGTAAACCCTGCTGCACTGGGTCAAAGCATGCCTCACTATTATTAACCTGTTCAACAGCTGAGGACGCTGAAGCACCAGAAGCTCTGTGACCCACCCAGGATCATGTGTCAGTGACCCAGAGTCCTGAGACTGGCACTTCTCATGGTGGCTGTGCCCTTGGCTCAGGCAGAGCTGTCCCTGGGCTCACAGCAGCCGCCGGTGCAGCAGCAGCAGTGAGGGAGTCAGGCTCGTGTTACAGGAGGAGGTCTCACGCTGGTGGCTGTTATTCTTTCTTTCGGTTCAATGTCAACAACCACCGAAGGAGGTGTGCAGGAACCCTTGGTCGTTTTATTTTGGAGGATTTCTAGCTGTAGAGTCTGGAGACTACCAGTGACATTTCCATTGTTTGACACCATCGTGGGTGGATTAGGAGGTCCAGGATAGGTAACTGAATAGTTCACTGCGGTCCTCCACGGGGACAACACTGTGTACTAAAGGGTATCAGCTGTTCAGCCTGAATTGTAGGGAAAGAAGGGGTGGAGGCGGGCAGGAAGGAAGCTAACCCTATTGAAAGTCTACTCCAAGCCAAGCAACATGCCGGGCTTCTTCCCATAGATTGTTTCATTTATTCCTCCTAGCAACTCTGAGAATTCAATCAACAACTTCAACTTCTCCTTTGGGCTGAGGAAATAAGATGATCAGAGTTGCTAAGTGGAAAGTAACTATTCTATGATGGAGATAGGATTTTAGCTCATTTTTGTCTTGATCACAAAGTTAAGCTTATCCCTTTTACTACACTGCCCTCAGTAGTGTTCTAGCCCTCTCAGGTTCATTGCCCACTGCTCAAGAGGAAGCCAATGTACTCACCCCACAGTGGTTACAACAGAGAAAGGGTTTAATATCACAGGCGCCCTGCAAGGAGAGATGGGAGGAAGTTCTCAAATCTGTCTCTTCAAGAATTTGGGAGAGATGATTTATTTTATTTTATAATTTTTTTTATTAAGTCATTTGTACATAGATCATGAATGAAGAGAGGATTTTTAAAGCTAGTTTGGCCAGCAAAAGGCTAGGGAATTGGGTCTGCTGTTTGACTGGGTTTGGGTGGAATCATCAGGACGTTGATATTTGTTCTCATGCTGAGTCAGTTTCTGGGTTGGGGGCGCAAGACCAGTTGAGTTAGTTTCTTGGTTATGGGCCACTGGTCAGGGTAGTCATCCAATCCACTGGAATGCAGGGCCTGAAAGATAATAATATCTCAAAAACCAGCCTTAGGTTTCACAGGGCGATGTTATCTATGAGAGTAATTAAGAAAACTAAGAATCTTTGTGACCACCAGTGCTATGATTCCTGACTAGTAAGCAATTGTAGGAAAGCAACCTATTTTAATTATGCCCTTAGACCTTTGCAGAGTTCAGATCCCTACCACGGTTCCCACCTTGTGGCTGTCTATCAATTTTATAAAGAGTGGTTTCAGTAGTGTCCAAGGCCAGCTGAATTTTGCACTGAGTCTCTTTGGAGTGAGACCCCTTCCTGTGAAGCAGCTCTGCTAAGTCTCAATTAGACGCCTCAGGCCTCCTTCACTTCCTCCCCATCCGATGTGTCATCTGAGGAGAGCAATGTCAAAAGTTGGTGTTTTTCCCTGAAACTCTTGGTAAGTCTCCCTCCAGACTGTGGTTGGCTCAGGGGCATCATTTTGGCTGTAATCCTGCAGAGTTTCATTTTCACTTTTTTATTGAAAAATCAAAATCTGGGGAATTAGAACCTTTCCATATTGATTTTCCAGGGGCAAGTGAAAATTGCATGCTGTTCAGGACCAAGAGTGCCACCTTCCGTGGTGACAGGGCTGACGACAGAGATGACGTGTAGGAAGGGGAGACAGTGGGCAAACAGATGTAGCCTCCATGTGACTTTGCAATGTGGCAAAAGCAAAGCCTAATGTTTTTAATGCACATAAAATGATTTCTGGAATTAGAATTTTACTTTGTTTTGTTTCTGGTGGAAAGGAAAGTTGAGGAGAGAGAAGCTAGAAACATTTTGGAAGATAGACATCTAAAGTTTCTCCTTTAAGTAAGTCAGGGGTGGAAGGTCACCCAAGCCTAGTATTTTAGGTTGATGTGAAGAACCAACTAAAGTTCTAGCTCATTCTTTTGCTCTGAGGCCTAGATATCAGTTCTAGTCTTAGATCTTGCTCACCCAATTTACTACCTGGATGACCTTTTGCAAATTACTTATTTCCAGAACCTTGTCTTTTTCATCTGTAAATTGCAGAATAATAATAGAAACTACTGCACAAAGTTATAGTAAAGATTGGTTGAATAAATATTAGTTGACTGAATAAATAAACAAGATCCTGGACCTGAAGCATGGATAAATCTGACAAGGCAGTCTCTGTCACGTGCAGTGACATGTAGTGACAACCTCTCATTTCTTGGGTGGGCCAAACCCCTAAGAAAGTTTGAAGGATCACGGAGCTCATGGCCTTGGGGGGGAGTGGCATATGTGAGGGAGGTAGTGCCATTTTGGATTTTATTTTCTCTTTTCTGCTCCATGGGGGTAAAGGCCACCTCACTAATTGTGGGTGAAGACCCACTTTGCTCCTGTAAAACCACTTGCTGGTGAAGAACATTCTGCAAGTTAATATCCAGAAAAGAATTGGCTCCTTTCTTCTTGGAATTGGGTCCTCGCACCCTTTGACCACCTCTAAAGTGTAAGCTAATTGTTAACATCAACCAGATCCCTGAGATTCTGGCAGAAAGTGAGCATGTTTTTCTGAAGCAGGTGAAGAGCCTGGGACTTTGGAGTGAACCGTGTCGCAGGCGGGGGCTCAGAAGACCCCACCAGGCAGGAGTGGTGACCTGAAACCACATGATGCCTCTTGAGGTTCCCCAGGCTCCCCAGCTTTGACAGTAATCCTTCAACCTGAGATCCACAGACATTTAAGCCAGATGTGCAGCTCGGAGCAAGTAGTTAAACAACTGCTTTGACGCTGAAGCGCCCTCGGAGCTGGCTAAGTAGCTTTATTATTGCCGAGTAGCGTGTGTTGCTATGCAGAGGCACCAACTCCCAGCACTGTCTCTGCCTGGGAGTTAGTGAAAGGCAAACTCAGCTGGAGAAAATGCCAAGTGCCAAAAAGGAGAAGCGAATAAAATGCTGGGGGTGGGAGGAAGGGATGGGTGGGTGCCTGTGCTTTGAAATTCTGCCATGGAAAGTTCTCTTCAACGGATCCTCTTCCAACCTGCCCCGAGTGCAACAACTGGACGCAGCATGTGACAGGCGCTGCAGACGGATCACGTTTCACACATGCAGCTGTAATATCTGGCACACAGGTGTTTGGGGCTGTGTTTGCCAGCTGCTCTGAGCACCCTGCTACTAGGGATGGGGAGGGGGAGGGGAACCCTCTCACTTGTTGCTGCCAAAAGGGAGGAGGGGGCTGGAGATTCCTGTCTCTGGCCAAGACTGCTGAGCATTCAAGTCTGGCCCTGGGGCCTCCTCCATGCCTGCCTTTCAGGGTGCCAGGGCCTCTGCTCCCAGGCTCATCCAGGACAGGGTTGTGGCTGGAGGGGAGGGCAGGCAGGCTGGCCAGGGCCCCGGAATGCCCAGTTGGGATATGAGGTCACTGTGCTCTGGAGTCAGATTCTTAGCAATCATGAAATGTCAGTCCGATTTCTTACCCTCTCTGGTCTCTATTTCCTGATCAGTGTAATGCCTGGTCGTGGGCCCTTTGTAAGGACTCTTAGAGAGGGATGTTACTCCCCTGGGGTGGATGGATCCCAGCCGGATTGCCAGGATCGCAGTCCCACCGGGTCCCCCTGTTGTTCAAGCCTGGCTCAGCAGTTCTGGGTCTCAGGCATAGACATCCCCAGCGTCCAGACACAGATGATTGATTTCTGCTCTTGTTTCCTTAGGGAGGAAGAAGGCTGGCCATTCAGGACATTAAAATCACCCAAGAAAGGGGGAACAGGTGAGCTTGGGGATGTCCGTCCCCTCTCCTTTCCCTTCTTAGCACCTAGTGGTCGGAGATTCTGCGTGATTGTTACTGTTCCATGGAGGCGCCCCCACCCCAGACTCTCTGGAAGCCCTGGACTGCCTGCTTTGCCGCCCATCCTGTCCTCAGCACGTTGTCTGCATGCAGGGAAGACTCGATAAATGTCTGCTGAGGGAGCGAAGGAGTGAGTGGGAGAACGAGTGGGAGGGTTTCTCACTGTCTCAGCAGCTCCCAGCCCTATTTTAAGGACAGAGCAGGGAATATGCATGTTCAAAGGGTGGATGTGTGGCCACATGTCCAGCCCCCTGTCACTCTCCCGCGTTGGACCTGTCCCCTCCATCCTCTCTGCACACTTCTCCCCAACTCTCCTGCCCTGCTTGGCCACTGAGCTCCCTGCCTTGCCTTCTCTTCTTAACTCCTCACTCTGTCCACTGCCCCTGCCCCTGCCCTCGTCTCTCCTGAGACTGCGAGATGGGACCACCCAGGTCAGAGCAAGGATCAGAAGGAAGAGACCCAAGGAAATCCCAGGACCGGGAGCCAGGCCAAGCCCTGTGCTTTGGACATGGGGACTAAGGGTTGTTTTTCTGCAGTTTTGGCCAGGGCTGGGTTTGCACCCACCACCCCTGGTACAGGGGGCTGGCACCCTACTCCTTGAGCCACAGGCACTGCCCATGGTTACTTTTCTGAGTTTACGTCTGGGCTGTTGTGAGATGAGCATCCTTTGCTCTTTATCCCTGCTGTGATAGAAAGAAATCGCCATAGTCTCACCTCTTTAAAGGAGCTTTATCCCCTCTAGCTGGGCTGGGGAGGTGGGTTGCTCCCAGCACAGTCCGTCTCATTACTGGGCCTCGTTCACGCTTGCCCTGTGTCTGCTAAGCCTGGTGTCTGTCCCAGAAGGCCTCCTCTCTCGCTAAAACCCTCTCAGCCACCCCTCTCGGATCATTGCCAAGGTCTAATTCATTTTCCCCTCTGGACCTTCCAAGGAAACGGACATGTATTATTTGCCACCCACGATGTGCCAGATTCTGTGCTAAGTGGCTTATAACCAACATGTCATTGACGTAGGTGCTACTTACTATTCTCCCCGCTTCACAGTTAGAAAACTGGGGAACAGAGACATGAAAAGTCTCCCCAAATTACATGTCAATGGCAGAACTGGGTTTGAATCCTGGTCTGTAGGATGCCTAAGCCTCTCTTCTCTCTGTGCCTCTCCGCATCGGCAGACAACTTCAGGGACGAACTAGGGGCTTGTGTTCTTTTTCTCCGGGTAACAGTGTCCTCTTAGGAGACGATGCCATTTATTAGTTTAGTCATTCATCCAACAAGCAAATATTGGGCACCTACTGTGTACCAGACGGGAGAAAAAAGTGAATTGGCAGAGTCTCCCTCCTCAAAAAGCCTGAAATACAGTGGAGAGGTGAACGTTAAATGGAGAAGTATGTGACTTAATGAATTAGTTGATTTACAGTCAACTAATGTAAATGTATTAAGTGTTATGAAGACAAAGAGCACAATGTTGGGGGAGTCTTTCTGGGGGGATCAAAACAGGCTTCCTTAAGGGAGAGACTATACTCTTATCTTTGCTGTCAGCCCGGCAAAGAAGGGTAGTAACTTAGGCAAGGACAGTGTCCCAGCAGACAGGGCGAGAGGGGCCCAGATCATTTCATTTTAAACAGACATTGGGCTGTCAGGCATCTTCCAAGTCCTGAAAGGAATAACGAGCATGTTTTAAACACCTACGGGAGGAAAACCCCACATCAGAATGGAATCAGGGATATTTTGGCACTAGCTGGCCCACGGGCAGACACTGCTTCTATCTGGGACTGTATTTTTCCTGGTGCTCAAGGGATCCTCTTGGTGACCCTCCCAGGCCGCTGCACCAGGAATGGAAAATCACTTGTTGAAAACACAAACACAGCATATAATAATTGGCAAGGCACGGGCAGCTAATCGCCACTCTCTCTCCTCTTGCCCTTCCTCTGATCCTGTTTATGAGACACAGTCTCTGGGTTTTCTGTCTTGCTTTTCTCTTGAAATAGACAGAACAGCTCTCATGAGCTCTCAATTTAATCCAGGTAGAATCTCCCCGTGAGCATAGACTGCAGCCCAGGCAGGCCTCGGTGCAGAGTCTGCAGAGCCCCCTGGGTGATGAGACAGACCACAGGGAAGGCAGAGCAGAGGAACAAGTCCAGGTGTCTCCAGCCTCTCCCTCCTTCCCTGAAAACCTGGGTTTCTGATGGAGTAGAAAGAAATCCCCACCCCCACAGGTCCCCTGTCATCCAAAGCTGCAAAGATCCCTTCACTTCTGCATTCTGAACTTCCCTCAGAGTTGTTTTGGACAAGCTGGACTTCAACTCTTTACCGATTTTGTTCCCTCCTAAGATATGGGCTGGCCAGGGAGAGAGAGGGGAAGCTCAGCCCACCCTTCCTGCTAATGAGTTACTCGGGGTACTCTGGGCTGCATAAAAGGAAACAGTGAGATATTTTTCATATAACCTCAGAACGGACCAGGAGCTTCCAATCTTGTCCTTAGTCAGCCAGACATGCAGCTGAGCCTGGCTCAGTAGATCCACACTCTCCCAGACCACTCCAGGATTGCAAGGAATCAGGAAAATGGAAGCCACTCCTTCCCACAAAGGGTCTGGAACCTTGGTTTCAGAGTCTTGACTTCTAAGCAGCCAACTCTTTGGGCTGAATGACAATTTGGCCCTGGAAGGGAACAGGGAAACTCAAGTTGGGAGATAGCCTCTCAAGTGCTGAAAGATTTTGTGGAGACCTCAGCAGACTTAGATGTTTCTTTACCTGGTTGAAAACAAATGGTGACTCCACTAGCTTGTTGTGCCCACATGATGCAAAACAGCTGGCTGAACTGTTTTGTTCCAATGCTTTGACTTAAGTAGGTGTTTTGGCTCCGGAACACAGCCTTAGAGCACCTGTCCTTTCTGGCGTGGTTCCTTGTTCACTCTTCAACTTTTAGCAATCCTTCTAGCCTATCAGCCTCAACATTCGTACCTAGGAGTTAGGTTTTACCCTAAAGATGAATGAGTTTCCAAATACGTTGACTTTGAAAGGCATACAGTATTTGCTGGTCCTCTGTTCCAGCAGTTACATCGTTGTTGACTCCACTGTCCTTGGACCATTTCTCCGCAACTCAAGGTGCCTTCTTTCTTCTTCCTGATTCTGCAGGTGAAGGGTGGAGACGGGACAGGGGAGACTTATGACATCTCAAGACTGGAAGAGTTGGTGGGAAGTTGTCTAAACTGTGTCCCCTGCATACTCTCAAATCATTCTGAGTTTTAAGCAACCATCTAATGTGTGTTATCTCATGATCTGGAGGTCTGCAAGGAAAATTGCTTTTTAGTAGGAGACTAAATCTCTTATTTTCCTTTGCTGTCTATGCCTGTTCAATACAGTCTATGGTCTGTAGTAGCCAAGCAGAGCTCTGGAAGTGTGTTTACAGATCCTTCCTTCTTTTAAAGAGGGAGTGTGTATGTGTTTGTGTTTGATCATATATAATTGACCCATTTATGAGTGTGGTGGTCAGTGATCCCAAGCAACAAACAACATGGTCCCCTTGAGCTGATTCATGAAGCTCCCCATCCCCTAGGCGCCACTCAGCTCCCAACGAGAAGCCGTCTGTGAAGAGCAGAGTTTTGGTTTCACCCACACGCTTTGGATATGAAGATTTAGAATGCGGAAACTAACGTATTGTTTTCCTGAGAAAAATGAAATGGGCCATTGTACAGGCTCCATGTCAAGGGCAGATTCATTTGACCACATTCAAGTACTGAAAGACCTTTCTCGAAATGGGCATGTGCCTCTTGTTTTCTTGTCTAATATTGGCCTTAAGATGCCTTTGAGATCACTGGAGACATCTATCCTCTTTTTGCCTGGCAAAGCAGGCAACTAGGTATAGAGGCTCATAACCTATAGTCTCAGTACTCTGGGAGGCCAAGGCGGGAGGATAGCATGAGCTCAGGAGTTCAAGACCAGCCTGAGCAAAAGCAAGGTCCCCATCTGTACAAAAAATAGAAAAATTAGCCGGGCATCACAGCAGGCACCTGTAGTCTAGTTGCTTGGGAGGCTGAGGAAGGAGGATTGCATAAGGCCGAGAGTTTGAAGTTGCTGTGAGCCTAGTCAGGATGCCAGAGACCCTGCCTCAAAAAAAAAAAAAGATGTGTTGTTAATTGAAATACAGGTAGAAATGATTCACAATCAATTCCCTGCAATACATAGATCTTCCCCATTACTATTATTATCATCAGCTCTGTGCATTGCCACAGATACCAGGAGTTTTCTTCTGCTCAGTGAAAATTGAGCCCAAGTCTATCATTTATTAAATAGACTTTATTTTTTAGAGCAGTGTGACATTCACAGCAAAATTAAGTAGAAGGTACAGAGATTTCCCATAGGCCCTTTTCCTCCACACGTGCACAGAGCCTCCTCCTTCACCGGAATTGCTCACCCGAGGGGTACGTTTGCTACGGTTGATGAAACTGCACTGATGCACCACGTTACCCAGAGCGCGTGGGACTGTATCATTCTGCTCACCTGTTCTAGATCTACTCCTCAGAGCTGCAGGAATCAGCCCGCTCCCTCTTCCCCATGACTACCCTGGGCATGCTCTCTTCCAAACCCGTGCTGTCAACAATCTGATCCAAACCACTTAGAAATGGCTTCTTCTAACTTTTATCCTGGCCAAGAATTCTTACCGCTGGCAGAGCATGTGCCTGGTCCCAACACGTCCTCTGTGACTCCAGTCCTGCTGAACAGACGTCCTGCAGTCCCCTGATACCAGTGCTAATGCTCCCTCTCCTTGTTACACATAATTGGGAATTGATTTTTACCACCTTAACAACGGGTCTATTTGGAGGCCTGGGGTTCTCAGCTCTGTGTCTGGATTTCTGGGGAAAAGTTCACTTATGGTGAAAAGATGAAGCAGAAATGTGAATGTAGGAAAGACAGAAGTGGCCACATATTCTCCTGAGTGATGATGGAATGCCTAAGAAAGGAATAGAAGAAATACAGGGGTGATTTTGGTCCATAGAGTTGGTAGATGGTCAGGAGAACGGAGCAGTGATAGCTTTACTGAGGGATATGGCAAAAGTTCTACTGACACAAAACCTCACCGATTAAGGGCCTCAACCGAAGATTTTCTTGAGAAAAGGGCGATTCCACATTAACACAACATCCAGGATTGACTTATTACTTGCCTCCAAAGCATAGTCCTCAGCGTCCTAATTCCTCTTTAATAGTAAGTCATCACAGTTATTAATATCTGCAGTTTTCTCCCCAAAACTGCTTCTATTTTTCACTTGCATGACCACTAGGGAGAAAGAGTTGCATGTGTTTAATGGCAGATTTCGTTCCACTTCTGGGCCTTGTCAACTTTCGGGGAAGGAGGCAGTATTTTCTGAGTGTTCCTAATAAAAATTCCAATAAAATCAAATTGGATAATAAAAATAATGAAAGAGGATAGTGGAGCTGAATCATGGAACTCACCCTGGGCAGAAGTACCATTCTTGCTGGAGGTGACAGTAGCTGCCTTACCAGATGGGGACTGCTGGGTGGGACCCAGGAAAACGTGTTCACATGCCCCACTCCCCACTGCCACAAGTCACACCTTCACCCTGAGACTATTACCTGCGCTCTTTTCCCATGTCCCTATTTCTGTTTTTCCCAGGCCATCCCTCCTAGTGGGCAAATGACTTTCCTTAAAGCCTTGCTTCCTCCCTGTCACACCCCTCATTCAAGTCCCCATTAGTTTATCACAGCATTTCTCACACCCTATCGGGATTAATAAGTATCCCATAAAAAGGCATTTTGTAGACAAAATTAAAGGGTTTCTTGACTGCAGGACTTTTTGGAGCCTTAAGACACTAATAAGCATTGCAAATTTTCAGGCATGTCCCCCACATTTACTGGACTGGGATCCTGGCAGGAAACAGATGGCTCATTGCAAGGAGCAATTGTGGGGACTGTTAACAAAAGTGTGAACACATTAAGAAAACCCGCGAGGGGAGGATGTGGCACCCAGGAAGTATCCCCAGAGGTAGCTGCTTCCACCTGAGGCTCTGGGAGAGGGGAAGAGCACAGGCCCTGGACAGATAGGGGCTTGGGAGAGACAGTCTGGACAGGAGCTGAAACCCTCCTGGTTAGAGACAAGCCGCAGTCAAACACAGCGTGGCAGGAGGCAGCCTGGGAATACATACCCTGGCCTCTTCCTTTCTTAATCCCTTGTACAGACTGAACCCAGCCCAAAGCCAGAGAGCACGGCTGTCCCAGGGGTCCTCAAACTACGGCCCATGAGCCACATGAGGCAGTGTGATTGTATTTGTTCCCGTTTTGTTTTTTTACTTCAAAATAAGATATGTGCAGTGTGCATAGGGATTGTTCATAGTTTTTTCTTAAACTATAGTCCGACACTCCAACAGTCTGAGAGACAGTGAATTGGCCCCCTGTTTAAAAAGTTTGAGGACCTCTGCTGAGACCATACAAGAAGGGCAGAGAATGGGATGTAGCCCCTCCGCTTCCCATGGAACATCTGTTAACATCTGGTAGACCGCCATGGTCTTCACACTGCATCTAGACAAGGCCTGCACAAAATATTAAGTCTGCGCCACTGGGCTGTGTGTTTGAGGTCCCACATCACCAGTTCACACCAAGCTTCCCAAGCTCCCCACCCCCACCCCCTCCTATGCCACAGCCTCCTGCCTCTAGTGGCCTCAGGAACACAGGAAAAAGGCCTCATCCCTTTTTCCTTCACCTCTAAGGGACTTTTGTGGCTGCTACAAATAAAAGTTCACTCTCACTGCCCTTGTGATGGGGCCTCGGTTTCCAAGTTAGAATAGTCACCGTCTGAAAAATGATTTTGTGTGGCTTCCAGAAGTGACAGGCCACCTGTGAGGGGGTGTTAGATACTCCTAAATATCAGAAACACTAGAACATTTCAGTGGCTTGTGGGGACAGAATAGTTGAGATCAGGGCTGTCCCAAGGGGCTCAGCAGCATTGCCCAGGAAGCTTTCTGCACTTTTCACCCAGGCTACCAAGTTTGCACTTACAGTGATGAGGGCCTACATTGGGATTCCAGCTAATTGTTCCAGTGTTCCCGCTCTTCTCTCTATAAGAAGCTCAGTGCTCCCCGAGTCCCCTGACGCTTGTCATTCTCCTTGCCCTGAGCTGTCACAGCGCGAGCACACAGTGGGTGCCCCAGTGGCATGTGAAGAAAGAGCAAGTGACTCCTTAGTGAGCTGCACCAAGAGGAGAGGTGCATTTCTGTTTGGGGAGTTCATTTTTCTGGAAGCCAGGCTGAAATGGTGCCTCGGATGTCCCCAGCCTCGGCTGGCAGACCTCGTGTGCTGCGTGGGTCACGGGGGAGTGTGAGGGGCTGGGGAGGGCAGCGCTCCAAATGCGGTGGGAGGGTCTGTGGAGCCTTGACCGTGCTCTGCATTCTCGGGCTTCCTCCTCAGGGAACAACAGCTCCCTTTCACAGCCAGCCGACTCCCCCACACCATTCTGTTCTCTTGTCTGCGTTTCGGTTTAACTGGATGCCAGGCCAAAGAACCTCTGGCCGCCACCTCCCTATTCAGCACGAGGCTATTTGGGGGGTGAATGTGACATTTCGTGGGAACTGAGGATTCAGGAATGTTAATCTCCTTTCCCTTATACTTATGTAAACACGCTGGCTTCAATATTCCAATGATTCCCACATTATCTGAGCTTTTCCAAATCGCCTGATTGGCAGGGGTGCAGGGCACTGTTGACCTGGTGCAAAACAGCTGGAAAGACCCGTCCCGGCCAAGGGTTCCTGTGCCTTTGAGATGAAGCTTAGGCACAGGTTTTAAATTTTAAGGGAGTCACTGAAAAGAACTATATGCTTTCCAGTGTCAAGTTTGAAGGAGACTTAGGCGCTCAGCTCGCCCTGGCTATTTGGGAAGCTGCCCTCTAAGTCTCAATCGTGATTTGTATGAGGAAGATAATGTACATGCCCGTGTGATTGTGAGGTCAGGGGATGGACAGACGGGTAATGCAGAGTAACTGTTAAAGTTCCAGGGGTTAACGTGCAACATTGATACTCACAACCAAAGTCGCTGCTACTTTTCTTTATCACGTCCTCCTTTTTTTTTTTTTTTTTGCCTGGGGCTGGGTTTGAACCTGCCACTTCCGGCATATGTGGACAGGCGCCACCCTCCTCCTTTTTTTTGAGACAGAGGCTCACTATGTTGCCCTCAGTAGAGTGCTGTAGCGTCACAGCTCACAGCAACCTCAAACTCTTAGGCTTAAGTGATTCTCTTGCCTCAGCCTCCCAAGCAGCAAGGACCACAGGTGCCTGCCACAATACCCGGCTATTTTTTATTGCAGTTGTCATTGTTGTTTAGCTGGCCCGAGCCAGGTTCAAACCCGCCAGCCTTGGTGTATGTGCTGGGCGCCGTGCTATGGGCGCCAAGCCACCACCTCCTCTTTAAATGCCCCCCTTTCCCCTCCAAAGGGTAAGGTAAAAGAAACAAAGAGGCAATGGATGAGAGTGCTCCCCTTCCATCGCCTGCAGGGGCCTCCGGGCAGCATTTCTGCCTTCCTGCCTCGTGTGGTCCCTCGTGCTGGGAGGGCAGGCGCTGCCACCATCTGTGTGCCCTGTGGGGCTCCTGGGGGCCCTGGGCCAGGAGAGGGAGTGGAAGGAGAAGAGACCAGTGACAGTGCACAGGTATTACCCTGCTGCCATCCTGGAGGTTCCAGAACATTGCAGGAAACAGCAGCAGCTCTGTTGCCCTCCACTCTCCATGCAAACCCTGGAGTCCTTTCCCCAGCCCCTGCAGACAGGCCACTGGGGAAGCAGTCTAGCTGTTCAGGCTCCTCTCTGTACCTGGGCAGTGGGTTCCCAGTGGGACAATGCTTCCTCTTCCCACCCTGCTGGGAGTTGGGATCAGCACCTTCTTTCCTTGGCTACAGCACAGGGAGTCCTGGACCCCGGGGCTCTGCCTCCAGGCCTGGGCACCAGAGGAGCCTGCCCTCCCAGAGGTGGTGCTTCCCAGGCTCCTCCTGGCCTGCCCCTCTCCCCTGGGAGAGGTGTTTTCTCCTTCCCCTTCCTTGTCCTCAGGGCAAACCTGGTTTTCTCAGCCCTGGGCCTGCCTGGTAATCCCTTCCCTTTAATTTGCATTTTCACATTGCAGCATTAACACTTTAATCCAAGGGAAAAGCCTAAGAACCCTGGGTACTAGTTAAAGGACTGAGGATTCTGTTAACTATTTCTCAGTATCCTATGTAGTTTTCACTCAGTCATCCCAAGGTGCGGCAGGAGGGCAGCGAGGTGCCTATTCTATGAAGGAATTCCAGTTCTTTTCCATTTAGCATATGTTTTGAATGTTGTTCATTTAGAGATAAACATTTCCAGGGTTGGCAGACCAGGGTAAGTGGCCTCCAAAAGGGTCAGCTCAGCTCCGGGATGTGAGTCTGAGCCAAGGCTGGGCAGGGACCTTGGTGAGGTATTGATAGGTCTGAAGAGAGACTCGCAGTCACCCTTTCCTAAACAAGTTCTATTAGCTAGACCTGGAATTACACATTTGAATGGTCTTTGAAAAATGCTTTTTTCTTTTGTTTTGTTTGGAGACATAATCTCACTTTGTTGCCCAGGCTAGAGTGCCATGGCCTCAGCTTAGCTCACAGTAACCTCAAACTTCTGGGCTCGAGTGATCCTCCTGCCTCGGCCTCCAAAAGTGCTAGGATTCCAGGTGTGTGCCACAATGTTCAGCTGAATTTGAGTGCTCTTTAATTCTGTGGTTCCTCAGCTCCCAAGCTTGTTCCTGTTCATAAAAATCCAAGACAACAGGGGTTGTGGGGCGGTGGGGGTGGTGGTGGTGGTGGTGGTGGGGTGGGGTGAGGTGGGTGGGAACTGTCTTAGGAGCCTTGGGGGAAAGTTGTGAAGCTGAGAGGGATCTTCAAACCTTCTTCCTTAAAGCTGTGGCATATAATACAAAAAACAAAAGAGGGAATTGTTGGGCCCTGCCATGTGCCTGAGGCCTAGTGCAACTTCCCGAGCCTGACTAGAAGCAGATCCATCGAGCTACTTCCGCGTAGCAATGACTCAGCAAAGCCTGGCCTGAAACTGCCTCTACCTAGATAACAGCCAACGTGGTACCATGCCACTGGCCCGACCCTGTCACGCACCTCTTCCCCCACCCCTTCTCCACAATAAAAAATAAATAAATAAATAAATAAAAATTTAAAAAAAAAAAAACAAAAAAAACAAAAAAAATCAAATATTACATTAAAAAGTACAATTCTAAAGTCATGGCTATTACAGTCATACACACATCAGATGTGTGTTTGTGATCCAAAATTGTGTTGTAGGTTCTACAAACACCTATGGTCACATGAGAAACAAAATAAGTAAAATATCAGAAAAGTAATGAACAAATGATACTTATTTGCAGATTGACATGATTGTATGTCTTAAAAAAATCCAAGAAACTATAATAAATCTTTTCAACTGATAAAAAAGACACAATTAAGCAGCTAACTACAAAAGAAATTTTAGGTTTCTGATAACAAACAATGAGAAATTCTAGACAAAAGAAGAAGCATCTTTGAAGATGCTGTTTGGCTACTAAAAGGAGGCTTAAGTTGGAGGGGATTTTACCTTTGAAGGAAGGGAACTATACTGGGTGAAACCCACATTTATACAATTTTTCTCCTAAGAGAACGTGGCAAATAAAATCCCACAGCACAGGAGAGGTTGGGGTCTGGGGCTACCAGAGCACACAGAAGTGCAGGGTGGAAATCCACAGAGGAGGGAGCCCCAGAGGCAGAGGTACTCCAAAGGGCACCGTGACCCTCCCCCGGCCTTGACAAGAAGACTGACAACAAAACAGAAATGAAAGGACCCCAGCAAAGCTCAAAGGGGTGTATTCACGTGCTCTGGGTGAGTCACTGGCAATGTAACCTGCCTTCAGAGGAGGATAACAGAGGCCAAAAGATAACAGAGTATATTACGCACAGCGCAGGGCACCGAAAGGTGCTACTAGACATGTGAAGAAACGGGAACCACGAGAGGGTCTAGAGAAACATCAGCCACCAAGACAAACTCAGGACCCAGGATGGTGGAAATGCAGAGTCTGAGAAGAAAAATGATATAACGAGGTAGAAAAAAATAACTGAATATAATGGTGGAAACTTTCCCAGATTACATTGAAGTTAGCATCCCACAGACTCCAAAACCTCAAACAACCCTGACAAGGGTAAATATAACAGAGTAAAAGGACACATTGCGCACAGGTGAATAACAGTAATGAAGATTGGGACTTCTCATCAACAAAAACATCAAAAAAGAGGGGGGGCCATATGACAATCAAACAACATTTAAAAATGCTGGAGGCACATGTGTCAACTTAGAAGTCTAAATCCAGCAATAATATCTTTGAAAAGTGAAGCCAAAATAAAGGCATTTTCACATTTAAAAAATCTGAAAGAATCTGTTATCAACACATTTTTAAAAATGTTAAAGGAAGTTCTTTGAGCTGAAGTGAAGTGATACCAGATGGAAATAAGGATCTATACAAAAGGGAAAAAAGCAGTGAAAATGTTTCTTATACATATGAAAAAGTAGAAAGCAATTTTCTTTCTAATTTCCTTAATAATTAATCAATTGCTTCATTTGTTAGCAACCTGTGGTGGTACGTATAACGTATATAGAGACAATACCAGTGTATACGTCAACAATAACAGAAAATTCAAAAATAAGTATAAGTTAAATTTGGAATTTTGAGTTTTCTACATTATATAAAAATGAAAGTATATTAATTCAAAATAGACTAATAAAAAGGCATATTATAAACGGAAGTACTCGAAGGTGTAACAATAAAAGCCAATAGACGATAGAGAACAGAACACTAAAAAAGAAAACAAAATCTCTAATTAGCTGGAAAAAAGGAAGACAGAGAACAAAGGGTCAAAAAGAAAACAGGATAATCAGACGAGGACAAATGCACGGTCACTGCGAGTCTCCAGTACTGCTCTTCACAAGGCACTTTACAGGGACAGACACAGATGTTATGACAGTGAAGGTGAAGTGTCACACAGTATATCCTTTACATCAAAATGGTACTTCCCCCAAAGTAGGCAAAAAAATATGGTAAAATGTTAACAATTCTTCAATCTAAGTAGTGGGTATGAGTATAATTTGATTATTTCTACTTTTCTGTAAATTTGAGAATTTTCTCAGAAAAAAAATTTTAATGCATTTATAAAGTGACAATTTCCATGAAATTTTTGAGAATAAAAATAAAGATTATTTTACCAGGTACATATGATAAATTTCAACACAGTTATAGTAATCAAAACAGCTTGATTAAAGTTGAGGAACATATAATTAGCAATCAATGGCTTAAGGGGTCCAAAGAATTGAGTTTATATAAAAATGTAATAAATTCAATTCAGTGGGGAAAAAAAATGGATTATTCTTTAATGGTATTGGTTCACCCTACCAGGAATAAATAAAATTATGTTTCTAAAAATATAATTCTAGAAGAATTAAGAACTAAACATAAAAATTAAAATCATAAAAATTCATAAAGAAAAATTTAAATACTATTTATAAGTACTATGATATTTGATAAAAAGAAATGATGACAGATTTGGCCTTATGAAACTAAATTTCTTTGTAATCAAAAGAAAATCTAAATAAAATTTTTGAAAATTACCCCAAGAGAGTATTTGTGATATATTACAGATAATTTTAATGTCCTTAACAAAAACACAGAATGTAAACTGGTTTATAAAAAAGTAAACAATTCAATGCAAAGTAAACTAAGGTCGTGAGCAGACAAACACACAGAAGCAGGAATAAGCGTAACTGAACTTGAAGAGATCTTCACCCGGGCAGGCGAGCAGTGAGGGATCACGTATTTAATGAGAAACAGTCTCCGCCCTGTGTAGGAGGGTGACTTCACCGTCCTTTCAGAGAACTTGGTCTGTGCGCACAGACCTGGCATGCCTTGCTCTCTCTGCTGCACTTGGCCTTGTTGTGCTTCACAGATCCTGCACTTCTACAAGTCGAAAGTCTATAGCAACCCTGCGCTGAACAAGTCTATCTGCTGGTTTTACAACATCACGTGCTCACTCTGTGTCTCTGTCTCATTTTCACAATTCCTAAAATGCTGCAAACTTTTTCATTATTATTATATCTGTTACGGTGATTTTTGATCAGTTGAAGTTACTATTTTAATTGTTTTGGGGCACCACAAGCCATGCCCTTTAATGAGGAAGAGAACTTAATTGATAAATGCATCTGTGTGTTCTGACCGCTCCACTGAAGGGCTGTCCCCTTTCTCCCTCTCCATGGGCTTCCCTGTTCCCAGACATTTAACAATATTGACATTAAATCAGTTAACAACCCTGTAATAGTCTTTATGTATTCAAGTGAAAGGAAGGATCACATGACTCTATTTAAATAAAAATCTAGAAATGATTAAGCTTAGAAAGGAAGGATTCTTGCACCAAACAGTGAGACAAGTTGTGAAGGCAAAGAAAAAGTTTTTGAAGCAAATTAAAAGTACTATTCCAATAAAAACATGAATGACAAGAAAGTAAAACAGGCTTTTGCTGGTAAGGAAAAAGTTTTAGTAGTGTAGATAGAAGATCAAACTGGGCACAAACATTCACTTAATTCAAAGCAAAGCCCTAATTCTCTTCAATTCTATGAAGGCTCAGAGATGAGGAAGCTGCAGAAGAAAAATCTGAAATTAGCAGATGCCGATTCAAGAGGGGTAAGAAAAGAAGCCAACTGCAGAACATAAATGTAGAAGCTACAGGAAGTTATCTAGAAGATACGGCTAAGATAATTGATGAAGGTTAATTGACTAGACAGATTTTCAGTGTAAGTAAATCAGCCTGCTACTGGAAGAAGATGCCATCCAGGGCTTTCGTGCCTGGAGAGAAGTCAGAGTCCAGCTTCAAAGCTTCGGATAACAAGCTGTCCCTCTTGTGAAGGGCAGATGTAGCTGGAGACTTTAAGTTGAAGCCAGTGCTCATTGATGACTCCAAACATCACAGGGCCCTTTAGAATCGTGCAAAAGACACGTTGCCTGTGCTCTAGCAAGGGAATAACAAAGCCTGGATGATGGCACATCTGTTTATCGCATGGTTCTCTGAACATTTTAAGCCAACTGTGGAGACTTACTGCTCAGAGAAAAAGATTCCTTGAAAAATATTACTGCTTATCGACAATGTATCTGAACAGCCCTGAGCTCCAGAGGAGATTCACATGGAGAAGAATGCTGTTTTCAAGCCTGATAACACAATATCTATTCTGTAGCCCAAGTTCAAGATATAATTTTGGCTTTCAAGTTTTATTATTTAAGAAATGCATTTTGCAAGGCTATAGCTGTCATAGATAGCAATTACTCTGACGGAATTGGGCAAAGTAAGTTGAAAACCTTCTGGAAAGGATTCACCATTCTAAATCCCATTAAGAACATTTGTGATCAAGGGAGAGGAGGGAGGGGGGAGCTTTGTGGAGGGAAGGGTGCTGGTGGGATTACACCTGCGGGGCATCTTACAAGGGTATATGCGAAACTTAGTAAATGTGGAATGTAAATGTCTTGGCA
>CAUYPK010052013.1:0-84292 GCA_963574355.1 Loris lydekkerianus | reverse complement strand
ATATTAAGAATTTTGAAAATATATAAATCTCAGAGTCATAATTCTGGGGGGAAAGTGCATGTAGTAGCTATAGTTTATACATTGAATTTCTGTAGCATTTCTGTAATCTGGTACATTTCTTCGAAGGTTTTGTGTTTTTTTTTTTTTTTTTTGATACAGTATAACTTTTTCGCCCTTGGTATATTGCTGTGGTGTCACAGCTCAAAGCAACCTCCAGTTCTTGGGCTTAGGCGATTCTCTTGCCTCAGCCTCCCGAGTAGCTGGGACTACAGGCACCCGTCACAACGCCCAGCTATTTTTTTGTTGTTGTTGCAGTTTGGCCCGGGCTGGGTTCAAACCCACCACCCTCGGTATATGGGGCCAGTGCCCTACTCACTGAGCCACAGGCATTGCCCTCTGTTTTCGTTTTTTCTTTTCTTTTCTTTTCTTTTCTTTTCTTTTCTTTTCTTTTCTTTTCTTTTCTTTTCTTTTCTTTCTTTCTTTCTCTCTTTCTTTTTCTTTCTGGCTGTGTTTATTATTGGAAATGTATGAAGTTATCGATCAGTAATTGGTTATGAAGCATTTGAAAAGTGAGTCACCATGTCAGTGTTATATAGCATTAGAAGGGTTGTTTTTGATCTTTTGATATACAATCCTATTGTTCTCTTTCTGACTTATCCAAAACCTTAGAAAGAAGAGTGGGATAGCAGAAGTTAATAAAAATGATGGAGGGTATAGACTGGGCATGGTGGCTTGCTCCTGTAATCTAGCACTCTATTGGAGGCCAAGGCAGATGGATCACTTGAGCTCAGGAGTTCAAGACTAGCCTGAGCAAGAATGAGATCGTCTCTACTAAAAGTAGAAAAACTAACCGAGCATTGTGGTAGTTGCCTGTGGTCCCAGCTACTCCCAGCTACTTGGGAGGCTGATATAAGAGGATCACTTGAGGCCAAAAGTTTGAGGTGGTTGTGAGCTATGACTCCACAGCACTCTACTCAGGGCAACAGAGTGAGACTCTGTTCTCCCCCCACCCCCGCCCCAAATGACAGAGGGTATAGATTAAAATGAGGATCGTTTCTGAGCAGGTGGAAGATACCAGGATACCAGTTTGCCCTTGAATGTCTATATTTTCATGGTAAAGAAATGACAGAAATTTTCCCATGGAGTAAATGATTTCTTAGCCATGTTGATTAAATATCATGTGATTTAATCCAGTGGTATTTTATTTTGAAGTATATTATTTGTATTTGTTGGCATTATCTGTATGAACATTTTTCTTCGCCTGACATTCCATTTTGTTTCATGATCCCTGAGAGATCATTACATCATATAGAAATCTCCTGGATAGCAGATGGCCAGCCCCGAGGTAAAGAATTACATGTTGTTCAGATCCGGGGTTTCTGTCTGTTCTTTCAGTGTATTCTTGGGTACCTTACTTTGTAGTACATCAAGTGCTGTTTACTATAGGCCTGAGAGAAAGTTAGTTTCAAAAGCTTAGTCTGGGCTCAGCGCTCGTAGCACAGTGGTTGAGGCACCAGCCACATACACCAAGGCTGGCAGGTTTGAGCCTAGACCGGGCCATGTGAGCAATAATGACAACTGTAACAAAAAAAATGGCTGGGTGCTATGGCAGGCACCTGTAGTTCCAGCTACTTGGGAGGCTGAGGCAAGAGAATCGCTTAAGCCCAAGAGTTTGAGGTCGCCGTGAGCTGTGACACCCTGGCACTCTACCGAAGGCAACATAGTGAGACTGTCTCAAAAAAAAAAAAAAAAAGCTTAGTCTGGATAGAGATACAAGGTATAGAGCCCTGTCTTTTTCTTCTTGAAGGAGAGAGAAACTATGTTCTTGAAAATAATCATTTTCTGCTGCTGAAGGGATTTTCATGAACAAAATTTAAGAATCATTGTCTCATGTATCCTTACCAGATAATTGCCCATTATTAATTCTTATTGGCTGCTGGATTTATTGTCTCAGTTTGATTTTTTCCTGAGAGAAATGAATCTTGCTTTTTCATCATTACTACCCTGGTACAATTCTTTGGAAATAATACAAACCACATAGTTAATTTAAAATTTTCTAGTGGCTTCTTTAAGAATTAAAAAGAAACAGGTGAAATTAAGCTAATATTTAAATCGGTATATCCAGATTATCATTTCAACATTTAGTCTGTATAAACGTTTTTGAGAATTTTGCATTCCTTTTTTTTAACCAAGTCTTTTGAAAAGCATTTTATACTTTTACACTGTAAACTTAATAGCACATCTCAATTCAGATGCCAAATTCTCATTGGAAGTAGTCTTTATTTAGATTCCATACAGTGGGTAGTTGAAAGAGTGGTTTACATACCAAAGTTGTTTTAAATGTATTGAAAATTTTTTCAATAACTAAGTTATCACTTTAAAGTTTAAATTAATCAAAATTTAATAAAGTGACTTCATCATTGTTCATATTTCAAGTGCGTAATAGCCACTGTGGCTGACAGCTGTCATCCTGAATAGTGCAGCTCTGCACGTTGCCTCATTGCAGAACTTATCTAAGTGTCCTGGAGTAAGGGTGTGGTTTAGTAAGATACTGAAACTCTTGGAGGCATATTCTAGAATTCATGTTTCTGAGTGTGGTCCTGGTGGTCCTAGAGTTACTGTTTCAGGGTTGGTGAATGTGAGCCATGGACCTTTTCCTTCTGGCAAGATCCTTTATTGTTTATTTAAAGCACAAATGAAACTTTAAATTCATCTTTTCTTTTCTTTTCTTTTCTTTTCTTTTCTTTTCTTTTTTTTTTTTTTTTTTTTTTTTAGACAGTCTCACTCTGTTGCTCAGGCTAGAGTACCCTGGCATCATCATAGCTCATAGCAACCTCAAACTCCTGAGTTCAAATGGTCCGCCTGCCTCAGCATCCCAAGTAGCTGGGACTGTGGGCTAATTTTTATTTCTATTTTTAGTAAAGACACGGTCTTGGTCTTGCTCTTACTCAGGCTGGTCTGGAACTCCTAAGCTCAAGGGATCCTCCTGCTTTGGCCTCCTAAAGCTCTAGGATTACAGGTGTGAGCCACCATATCTAGCCCTATTCTGTTTCATAACAAAAATCAACTATTCTTATTCTTTCTGGAATATCTGAGAATGTTAACTTTGCTACACTGACATGGTTAGTATCTTAAAACATGTTTGCTTTACTGTAATAATAAACTGAAGTTTTAGTATTTAAAATTCAATTTAAGGCAAATGATACTAAGCAAAATAAACTGCAGTCATCCTTTGATATGTATATGTGGAGGCTTAGTTTCAGTGCCTTGTACTGTTGCTGCGTATACCAAAATCTGCACATACTCAAATCCTGCAGTTGGCTCTGTAGAACCCATGAATATAAAAAGTCAAGCACCTTCTCCTCAATATAGGCAGGTTTCACATCCAGTGAATACTGTATTTTATCCACTTTTGGTTGAAAATTCATGTATAACTGGACCATCACAGTTCAAACTTGTGTTGCTCAAGATCAGCTGTAGCCTGATATAAAAACATTATCTGAAGGTGGACCTAGAGAGGGATGTGAGCCAGGTGAATTCGAATGGAAGCAGACTTCAGGTCCTTCTACTCTTGATGCACCGGTGGTGATTGCCATTAGGTGAATGGTGATAGTGCAGAGAAGGCACAAGAAGGGCAACTGAAGCTATACCCAGGAGGGCGTGGGAAGCAAGGGTGGAGCATTCTGCTAGGGGCAGAAAAGAACCCCACCCTCACAGGAGAAGGTCTGGAGTAAACCTGTCTAAGTGCTGAAAACAGGCAAGATTTAATGGATCAAAGCAAGACCAGTTCTTACTAAAAGCACAGCAGATGGGGGGATGTCAGCATGGTAGTGCTGGTTTCTCTAGCCCTGTGTCCAACGAGGGATGTGCTGGATGGGCCTCGGTGAATGAAGGCTTTGTGTACAGTCTGTAGCTGAGGGACACACAGCTACCACCTTTTGCAGCAAGCAGCAAACAAGCAGGTGCCTTCCCCAAGGAGTGTTTGGCTACGGGAGATGGGCTGTTGTGGCCTTGACCTGCTTAACCACCTGCATGAGCAGCTGCAGAAATGGCTTAGTAACTAATTCTTTTATCCAGATATTCCCTCTAGATCTCATTACATCTTGCAGTGATCTTTGACACCAGTTGTCACTGTATGGTTAATGGAGACTTAAAGTGGCAAATTACTAGGCTAATGGAGTATACTGATAATTTTTTTTTTAATTAATTGAATGAGATCCCGCTATTGAACCTTTTTTGGTGAGAGAGAGAGAAGACTGTGAATTTCAGTTTATTTTTAATGGTTCATATTCAGAGTTCTTAATTAAAATGTTGAAACTACATTCATTTTACAAATGACAAAGACTTACTGTAGAAATCCCTGGAGCCCTGCTTAACAGAGAATTCTCTGGATGTGGAGATGAGAAGTGCTGTTTTCTTGTGTTATCCTTACATTATAAACTTCCTCTGCTAATCCAAGTATTCTTTGTTCAAATGAGATTGCAAATTTAAGCTGCTGCTTCTAGCAAGATTTCCACCATATGCTAGGACTTAAATAGAAGTGTGATTTTTATAAATTTCTCCATGTGGAAAAAAGTTTTGAAATTATAATATGTTTGAGCATGTTAGAATCTGTTCTGTGCAAGCAGACTGTCTATTCTCATTAATGTAGTTAAACAGGTTTTTGAGTGACCCCTTCTAACTTTTAGGTCAGACTGTCACTTCTTATTCCTCTGCTCTAATAAATCATGATGGAGGCTTTGGCAGACTATCAAATGAATCTCCTCACTGGCTGCTTTTCCTTCTTTTAGTCTCTTTTTAACTGTGGCTGTCCACCGAGATTCAGTTCTCCTTCTGGAGAGGGTTGTTTATGTCTTACCAATTCATATCTTCTCTTAGGTCATGCTTTTTCTTTAGACAGCTTTGGGATCTGAACATACACATTAAGCTGTTTAAACAGAATTTTAAAAATCCTGAACTAATTTTATACTGACAGAAAAGTTGTAAAAATAGAACAGAGAGTTCTCAAATTACCTGCCTTCACCCAACTTCCTCCATTGTTAACATCTTACATAAACACTTGTGGTGGTGGTTTTGTCAAAACTAAGAAATTAATGTTGGTGCAGTCCTATTAACTAAACTGCATACCTTACTGGAATCATGCTAGTGTTTCCACTAGTGTTTCTTTCTATTCTCAGAGCTGATCTTGGATCCCACATCTTATTTATGATAGTTTTTTCTCCTTTGTTTCTTCTAATCTATGACAATCCATTTGTCTTTGTCCTTCATGACTATGACACTTTAAAGAATACTGCTTAGGTATTTTTTCAAAAATCCCTCAGTTTTAGTTTATCTGTTTTCTTTTTTTCTTCTTCTCTCTCTCTCTTTTGTTTGTTTGTTTGTTTGTTTTAGAAGACAGGGTTTCACTCCATCACATAGGCTAGAGTACATTGGCATCCAGGCGGTCCTTCTGCAACAGCCTTCCTAGTAGCTGGACTATAGGCTGTGCATGGCTTTTATGGTCTGGGTATGTTGCTGAGGCTAGTCTCAAACTCCGAGCCTCAAGTGATCCTCCTAACTCTGCCTACCAAAGTGGTAATTTGTTTCCTTGTGACTGGAGTGAGGTTATACATTTTTGGCAAGAATGCTATGGAAAAATGTCCTTCTTAGTGCTTCTTATCAAGGGATTCATATAATATCACTGTGTCTATTAGTGATGTTAATTGATCACTTGATTAAGGTAATACCTGCTGGGTCTGTCCACGGAGAAGTTACAGTCTTTTTCTTTGGAATTAATAAATACCTTGGGGAAAGACACTTTCAGACTGTGTAAATATTTCTTCAAAATTTTTGTTCACTGGCTGGATGCAGTGGCTCATGCCTGCAATCCTAGCACTCTGGGAAGCCGAGGGGGTCGATTACCTGAGCTCATGAGTTTGAGACCAGCCTGAGCCAGAGCAAGACCTTATCTCTAAAAAAAAAAAAAAATAGTTGGGTGTTATGGTGGGCGTCTATAGTCCCAGCTACTTGGGAAGCTGAGGCAAGAGGATCGCTTAAGCCCAAGAGTTTAAGGTTGCTGTGACGCCTCCACACTCTACCAAGGGTGATAAAGTGAGAGTCTGTCTCAAAAACAAAAAACAACAAAAAAGCTTTTGCTCACTAATTTTAGTGTCCAATTGTTGGAGTGGATCTTGGCTGCAATAATTATCTCTGGTGTTCAAATTGTTTTTAATTTCCCTCATTTTTTCTTGATTATTAATGGAATTCTTCTATAAAGAAGAGCTGACTATTCTCACTTGTTAACACCACTGTGGAGTCACGGGTATTTATTCTGTTCTGTGGACTATGATAGTTTATTTAGCTCACATTGTTCCAGCTCTGGCTATTAGGAGCACCTTGGATTGGCTCCTGTTTCCTTTGGACAGGCTCCCTTCCTTTTATGGGCACTTCTTTTCTTCTGACACACCAAAATATTTCAGGCTTATCTTGTACTTTTCTTGCCCTACATCTGGATTCAACCTTTAGTCTGAGAATCCTAACTTTTACCAGAAAATGGCATTTAGAAACCAAGATCTGGGTGCTGACTATGCTCTTTGGTATTAAGGTCTCATTACTACTAGGTCTTTTCATCAGATAAAACTGGTAAATGTTGGGCAGCGCCTGTGGCTCGAGTAGGGTGCCGGCCCCATATACTGGAGGTGGTGGGTTCAAACCCCAGCCCCCGCCAAAAACTGCAAAAAAGAAAAAAAAAAAAAACCCTAGGAAATGTTCAGGGTGGCCATAAAGTTCATCTGCAGTTTAAAAAAGACAATGAACTTTATGGCCACCCTGTATTTATACTCAAGTATATGCATAGTATCGCATGTGTGTATTAAGAGTTCTAACTTTATATATATTCCAGTCTACACCACAGAGATTATTTTAGCCTTTCCTTCTTAATACATAACTTCTTACTCTAATAGTGAGAATCCTGCTTCAAATTAGTAATTCCAGAACTGCCAGTTTTGAGAAACACCTTTACTCACTGTATCCAGTTCTTTTGGCCTTTAGCTTTACAGCATCTAGTCAAGATACCGTTTTCTGGTTACTTAGGTTAGTTCTTTCTTTTTTTTTTTTTTTTTTAAGACAGTTTCACTTTGTTGCCCCCAGTAGAGTGCTGTGGCATCATAGCTTACAGCAACCTCAAACTCTTGGGCTCAAGCGATTCTCTTGCCTCACCTTCCCAAGTAGCTGGGACCACAGGCACCCGCCACAACGCCCGGTTATTTTTAGAGATGAGGTCTTGCTCTTGTTCAGGTTGGTCTTGAACCTGTGAGCTCAGGCAGTCCACCCACCTTGGCCTCCCAGAGTGCTGGGATTACAGGCATGAGCCACCACAACCAGCCTTAGGTTAGTTCTTTCTTCCCACCCCTTTTAGTATGGTATTATTCATTATAGTAATTAGGATTTTTTTTACTTTTTCAAGACAAGGCCTCACTCTCACTCAGGCCAAGATGTAATGGCATCATAGCTCCCTGCAACCTCAGACCCTTACAGGTGCACACTTGGCTAATTAATTAATTTTTTTTTTTTTTTTTTTTTTTTTTTTTTTTGTAGAGATATGTTACCCAGACTGGTTTTGAGCACATAGCCACAAGGGATTCTCCCGTCTTGGCTTCCCAAAGTGCTGAGATAATAGGTGTGAGCCACTGTGTCTGGCCAAGGTTTATTTGTTAGTGTTTGTATTCCTTGTTGGGTTCCCCACATATTGGTTGGGTCAGTTATTTGTTAAGTTTTGGAGTATGTGAGGGGTGTGTGCAACTTTACTATGGCTATAAAAGTCAGATACAAAAAGTCTATCCCGAGAGTGCCAGGCCTCCTCAGCTCTGCTCTCGTGCTCCCCTTCTCCCTTTTCCCACCCACCCCCTTATACAACCAATCTCTTTAATTTCTGGCTAATTTGCCTGTATTTTTTGGTTTGCTTGTTTTGTGCCATTTTAAACTCATTACATTTGTGGTAAAGATTGTTGACCATGGCAGTATATAACTTGGTACTAGTTAAGGTTTAACTGATGTTTTATTTAGCTTTTGCTAATGAAGTGGAAGGGGGATAGGAAAGAGCGTGCCTTTTCCTATGCTGTCTTACGTACTTTATGTTATGTACTTCAAAGCCAAACTACTTTTATTATTCTTTCAGATTCTTTATATATTTCTAAACATTTATGCACCTATAGAAAGAAAAATTTTGATGAAATTAAAAAAAAAAACCCATCAAATATGTACTTTATCTTCTTCAGCTTCTGTTGTGCTGTGTAGATAGCCCTGCCTTGTTGTTTTTAACATGGGCAGAGTTCTCGGCTCTCAGTGCACGTCTGTGGAAGCTCAGTTGCTGGCCGTGCTCACTCCTCACCGGGATCATACTGCATACTGCTCTCTCCAGTAGTTGGCCATCTTACCTGTCTCCCCCAGTGTTGAATCAAAGTTCATTTTCTGCTGGTTGTCCGTACTTGATCTTTTCTGTGTCTTAAATTCTGAGCAATTTAAAGGTGGTATTTCGTTTTAATTTGTTTTCCTCTGAAAGAGTGAAATTGAGTGTATTTATTTCTAAATATTAGCTATATACATTTCCTTTTCTGTGGTTTACTGATTTTTAACCATTTTCTTTTTCTTGTTTATTTGTATGAGTTCTTTGTATGTGCTAGGCTTGTTCATTTAACAAATATTTATTGATCTCTTACTATACACTCCAGGCACTGCAGTAGGTGCTGGGTACTGGCAATAAACAAGGCCTCTGATAGCACATAAATTACATTCTGGAGAGGAAGTTGGATCAAAGAAAAATAAGTGAATAAGAGTATTTAGATGTTATTAAGTATTATAATTAAATAAAAATAGGATAATGGTGAAGCAAGTACCTGAGTGGTAGCCCCAACTTCCCCTTGCAGACTCTGTCCCCTTGTCTTTGCTGTTAGTTGGGTAAACAGGGAAGGCTTCTCAGAGAAGTCAGGAGCTGAGATGAAATATGAGAAGGAGTTGGCCATAGGAAGTGTCCAGACAGGGAAAATAGCATGTGGCTTTGCTCTGAGGCGGGCCTGTGAGCAAAGGGAACAGGTCAGGTCATCACATAGGAGCACAGTGAACTTCTCAGTGCAAGTGATCATCAGAGACATCACTCAGAGGCATGACTCGCAGGAGTAGGCTTAGATTTAACCGGTTGAGTTCTGTTTTAGGAGGAGGGTTTCTTCAGCTCGTCTTCCTTCCCTAGCTAGCCTAGGTTAGAAAAGGGGCTTTCCTCCAGGGGATTTGTGCAGCAAGACTTGCTCATTTTGTGGTTTTGTGGTTGTGTTAAGGCATAGGCCTTTTCTTTAATAAAGGAAAATTTTCTGTTTCAGATTACCTAGGAACAATACGATTTGGGGTTATCACAAATAAACATCTTGCGAAACTGGTATCCTTAGTACACTCTGGAAGTGTGTATTTACATAGACATTTCAACACATCACTTGTAAGTATTTTGATATCACATTTCTATTAGTGCAGTGGTTCTTAACCTTGTTTAGGTCACAGATTCCTTTGAGAATTGGATAAAATCTGTGGACTCTTTCTCTAGGAAAGTGTACATGATTTTATATGCGAATTGACAGTTCCTACAACCCTACCCTAGAGCCCGTGTCCCAGATTATGAACTCATGCCTTAGAGGGCTCTTGAATTTAACATCTAGAAATTCTTTGTTTATATTCTTAGGTTTTGGTATGGCCTTTTTAGTTTCTTTCTTTGGTGAAATTGCAGAGTTACTCTGTCGGAGTATTGTTCTTTTGGGCCTTTCTCAGAGATTAAGCTTCCATTGGGTGATGTCCATTCATTAGTTTCTTTTATGAAGAATAATAATTGACATGGTTTTTTCCTTAACTGATATAATGGATTTTTGAAGTTCTTGTCAAGTTACAGTGAGAAGTTGATGGGCTTCGCATCCCAGAGAGCCTCAGTTTTCCATTGTCACTTTTGTTCCCTGATTTCATTTGCTTTTTGGTGGAATGATCTCATCCCAGCATTTCTGAGCTCTGACCTGTGTCTTGTGCAATCCTGTGCTTCTGCTCTATTCATTGATGTTCCTCAGTCACACCACTGAAAGCTCATTTTTCTTACGTTTTCTCTGTCTCTCCAACATCATTGACAGTGTCAGTGACTTACAGGCTCTATCTATACAGATCAGTGTCCCCGCACCCAGTGTACCCAGCTTTTAAAAACCTATGTTCCCCTTGGTATAGGTGTAAGTTCTGTGCCCTCAGAGGTGATGTGAGGCCCGCTGCAGGCGTACCCCTCACTTGCCAATCACCCTAGCTTCTGCATATCTCAGGTAGCCCAGATGTTGTCCCTTCTTGCAATTTATATTTCAAAAATAAAATGTATTTTTGTGTTTTCCAAATAGAAATGTTTATTATGGATGTTTAAGTATATTTTTCATATTCCCATTGTCCCACTTTGAGAATCACTATGTGATTGTTTCTCTGCCACCCACCCATTCTCTTTGTGCCTCTCAGCTGCTTTTGATATCATCTTCTCTTGCTGTCATTTTCCTACATCCCTTTTAGCATGTTATACAGCCTACATGTATATCATACTTATTTATAGTAGAGGGTACTGAGGAAGAAGTTAAAAGTAGATGGAGAAAAAAATGTAGGACAATGAGATGACACTGAAAAATACTTCAGATCTACTGCTTTGATTTGATAGTTTCTAAGGTTGGTTGATTTGGTTGGTTGGTATGGCAGTAGAATTCCTTTTATGAAATGAACTATTACTGATATTGTTACTGATACTTAAAAAAAATACAAATAGTAGACATCTTCATTATGAGGGGATTTAAATCTCCATTTTGGAGGATATAAAATATTTTGTGAAATCTTCCAAAGCATCTTTTTTTGGAAGTTCTGTTTGAAACCAGTGGTTTAAGTCATTAGAATTTCAAAAAAATCATTTTATGTTTACATACATTGGTTATACAAAAACAAAACAATAGATTTCCTTCATCCATATACATAAAGTGTGGTCTGTAGCTTTGGACAAGTTTAGTAGGTTATTTGTTGAGTTACTCAAACATGTGTTGAATCCCTACTCTATGCCAGGTGTTTGTGTAGTCACTGCGGACATAGTGAACAAAGCAGACACTGCCTCTGCCTCACAGAAGCTCTGTGTCCACCCTGATGGGGCAGCATTTGAGGGACCAAGGTAGAAATCTAAATGACCCTTTTACATATGCCTTGGCCCTTTTAAAAATGCCCGATAATGTTTAATAGCTCTCCTTGGATAGGGTCAATAGAGGTGGTTACTGCTGTAAGCAGGCAGGGAGAATTATCTGTTGATAGGTGAGTCTGTCTTTAAGCAAAAAGAGAGGCTCATGTCTGTAATCCCAGCATTCTAGGAGGCTGAGATGGGCAGATCATCTGAGCTCATAAGTTCGAGACCAGCCAGAGCTAGAGTGAGACTCCATCTCTAAAAATAGCCAGGTGTTGTGGCGAACACCTATAGTCCTAGCTCCTTGGGAGGCTGAGGCAGGAGAATCTCTTGAGCCCAAGAGTTTGAAGTTGCTGTGAGCTGTGATGCTACAGCACTCTACCAGGGGTGACAAAGTGTGACTCTGTCTCTAAATAAATAAATAAAAGCAAAAAGATAATCACGTGATATCAAAGTCACCTCCTGAATCCACTCTTTGTTCTTTAGCCACTATGGGAAATGCTCTGTGTGAAGAAGTGTTGGGACGGGGTGGTCCCTGCTCTCAGCCTCATTGTTGTCCCCTGAGAGGGGTGGGGCTGACCGGGTCTCTGGAAGACAGTGATGATGCACCAGGAACTGGACCTGCCTCACTCAGCTTTCTTTATCCTCTCTGCATTTGTCCTTCACAGGTCTTTCCTAGGGAGGTCATGAACTACACAGCTGAGAACATCTATAAATGGGCCTTAGAAAACCGGGAGACGCTTTTTCAATGGCTGCGGCCACATGGAGGCAAGAGTCTCCTGATGAATAATGAACTGAAGAAGGGACCAGCACTTTTTTTGTTCATACCTTTTAATCCCTTAGCTGAAAGTCATCCTTTAATAAACGAGGTAAGAGTTATAATGTTGAAAGTTCTCATAAGGAGCAGGAGAGCTTCCTTCACCTGGACTCTCTCTCCCACAGTCAGTCACCTGCTCTAGCAGCTGAGCGGCTGCCAGGAGTGGCAGCTGGGATTCTGTGCCATCACCCTTTTCTCCTCTAAATGGTTAGGGAGGAGAGTCCATGCTGTGGATAGGGGCTGCTTCAGTCTCTGGCCACACGCACTAACGGCTGCGTGTGTCTGGGGTGAGCAGGAGACAGGGAAACCAAAATGCCTCTCCAGAGAAAGACCAACTGTCCTTCTTTCTGAGGAGACTAATGTTGAGCTTTCTGTTTGGGAAGTGGGGCAGAGAGAGTCGGCGGGAACATAGGCAGGTTATTGTGGCCTAGGGGATGCCACTGTCACGGGGGCTTTGGCCATATTTCTGGCCCTAGTCACTGTTGGCACAGCAGTGGCAATGTTTGGACACTTGGTTTTTCTAAACCTTTCTATCATGCAGAAGCCAGGGCAGTTTTCAGAGACAGTGCTGTCAGCAACCTGCCCCTCCCTCCTGCCGCTTCTCCTTCCTCTGTTGCACTCACTCTCAGGCTGTGGGTTCATTTTATACATGGGTCATTTGGAGGCACTTAGAGAATAACAATAAGCAGAAAGAGCCTGGGACTGCTAAATTGCATTTACTGAGGCTTTTATTTTTTTCTCTCCCTGAAGGATCCTCTAATTGGCCAAAACCAATTCTAGCCAGTATACCCCTGGGCAGCCTAAGCAGACACTGTCTCTCTCTGAGCCCTCAGTGTCAGCCTGGTCATCTGCCTGAAGGGACAGAGAAGAGGACTTTTTACCCAGCCAAGCCCCTCACTTTGCCACTCCAGAGTCTTTTTGTTAAAGTTATTGTTCCTGCTGAGGGGTATTCTGAATGAGCACTCATGTCCTAACTTAGAGGAGGAATAAGGAAGAACTCTGGGTGCTGGGCAGGAGAAGAGTTAGAAGAGGCTTTGGGAGGGAAGAGTGTTTGAGATGGACTTTCAGAGGGTAGCCAGGGTTTTAAGTTGAGAGAAACTTTAGGGAGGGAATAGCCCAAGCAAAGGCACAAGGGCGGGGGAGTTGCAGTAGGCTTAGGTATTAGGAAAGGTTTCGTGGGGCACAGGAAGGGCAGATGAGAGAAGATTATGAAAAAACATTTGAAGGGTAAGGCCCAGGTGCTTCTCCGGGTTTGAAGATTAATCATAGTCCTCATTGTCTCATTGTCAATGAGGAGATGTGACCAGGGATGTGTGATAGCATTATGAAAGTATTCCTGGCAGCAGGGTTCCCCAGAAGTGAGACAGTGAGAATCTAGACCTGGGTAGTGGTGAAGATAGACAGGGAAAGATAGACTGCAGTCCGGGAAACAGTGGCACGGTAAACAGAAGTGAAAAAAGCCACCTGGCCATTTTGGGGAGTGGGAGGAATGAGTGCCACACTTTTGCAGTGTCAGTGGTAAACTCATTGGCTCATTGACCATGAAAGAAAGGCAGCTTTATTTTTTCCATTACCAAGGTCAGCCTAATTTGGGACAAAAAGTTGAAGAAGCTTACATTGTTGAGAAGAGATCATCTTAGAGTGAGAAATAATAGGGCTGGGGACATGCCAAGCAAATTGTAGTGGGATACATGTAGGTATCCATTAGAAGTGACCATATAGGCCCAGACTGGGCAGCTGCTCTCAAACGCACACCTGCATGTACACCCACAAAGAAAAGCACAGACCCTGACAATAGTATCAGGTCACTGATACCCTGGTGTCTCCAGAAAGTTCTAGAGAGGTTATAAGACATTGCAATGTATATTGCACAGCTTGCTAATCAAAGGAAATGCTTACCTCAGCCAGCAGAGTCTTCGTGACTCATCTTCTAATTTAAAAACATTTCTTGGAGGTATTCACAGGGTATGCATGTGGTAAGCAAAAGCATGGTTATTGTGTTCAGTCTTAAACATTCTTCTGATTAAAGAAAACAGAAGGAATCATCTATGGGGCAAACTTTTAAAGTTATTTGCCAGGTTTTCCATAATTGTTCATCTGGAATTAAATATGACATCAAGGGATATACAATGTGATATACTTGAGTTATATTTTCAAAACTGCCTATTATAAAAAAAAGAAACGTGAAAACTATGCCTCATTCTTCAAGAGTGTTGAATACATATATATATTTTGTGTATATATATATATATATATATAGTATATGTATATACAAAAACGTATATACAAAATATATACTGTATGTACAAAAATATACATATATATATATATATTTATTTGTTTGTTTTTTTGTTTGTTTTTTTGTTTGCGGTTTTTGGCCGGGGCTGGTTTGAACCTACCACCTCCGGCATATGGGGCCAGCACCCTACCCTTTTGAGCCACAGGTGCCGCTCAATATACAAAATATTTTTTCAATTAAAAATACCCTTCTTTTGTTTTTTTTGGAGACAGAGTCTTACTTTGTTGCCCTAGGCTTACGTGCAGTGGTGTCAGCCTAGCTCACAGTAACCTCAAATTCCTGGACTTAAGCAATCCTCCTGCCTCAGCCTCCTAAGTAGCTGCCACTATAGGTGTCTACCATGAGGTCAAAGCTAATTTTTTAATTTTTAGTGCAGATGACCAGCCTCTTGTCCAGGCTGGTCTTAAACTCCTGAGCTCAAGGGATCCTCCTGCTTTGGCCTCCCAAAGTTGTAGGATTAGACATGAGCCACCACAATGGATGACTTTTCTTTACATGGCTACTTTGTGAAAGATACTAAGAATAAGAGATGAGGAAAGAAGATTTTTCTTGGAATTTTTTTCTCCTTAATGTAATTGATGCTCTCCTACTAGGTCTTTTTATAAACTATAGTAAATCTCAAAGTTTTATGGAGGTTTAGGGGTGGGGGTAGAAGCAGTTGTATACTCTGGTGTCTTTGAAGATAAAGCAGTACTAAGATGGGGCCAGAGGGCAGCTGGGCTCTTCATGGATTCTAGAGGCGTGGCCTTATTAGTGCCCTGTGCTGTCAGAGCCTCATTCCAACAGGACTGAGATGTTTCTGTGTGGGGGGAACAATATTTAAAACACTGGCTTATTATCTAAAGTGGCTTGCTTTCTTTATTATTTTTTTTGTAGTTTTGGCCAGGGCGGGGCTTGAACCCACCACCCTTGGTATATGGGTCTGCTGCCCTACTCCTTGAGCCACAGGCGCCACCCTAAAGTGGCTTTCTTATGCCAAGCACTATTAATTTAATTTTTCTGTACAAATACCTATGTTTTGAAGTAAGTCTTTATAAATATTATACATTATAAAGTTTTTTTTTTTTTAAGTTTTTTAAGAAATTAGAAATGCATTCATTAAATAGTTTTATGGGGGCAATGCCCGTAGCTCATTGGGCAGGGCGCCTGCCACATACACTGAGGCTGGCGGGTTCAAACCTGGCCTGGGCCAGCCTAAAACAACGATGACAACTGCAACAAAAAAATTAGCCAGGTGTTGGTGGCAGTTGCCTATAGTCCCAGCTACTTGGGAGGCTGAGGCAAGAGAATTGCTTAAGCCCAAGAGTTTGAGGTTGCTGTGAGCTGTGATGCCATGGCACTCTACCAAGGGCAACATAGTGAGACTCTGTCTCAAAAAAAAGAAAAGAAAAGCCAGCAATACACAAAAGTAATGGTTTTTCATACACACACTTTAATAAAATAAAATCTTGACTGACTTTACATCTTGGAAGTAATTTTGGTGAAATTTGACTTAACATGCTATTCTATTTTAGAATAGAAACATGCATTTCTATTCTATTTAAAAAATAAATGCGTTTGGATTGTAACTTATTTTCCTCACAAAACTAGTGGAAAGACATGGGTAATGAAGGATACTCAGTTTGGAAATGGATAAGTCTTAGAAGAAAATATAAATCTAAATTGCTAATACCGATCCAAGTGTAAAGTGGTTCATGTTACCAAGAAAGAGGAGTGTGTGCATTGCCCTGAGATGCTGTTCATTTGTCAGGTGTCTACTGAGCATTCATTATGTGCCCGGCTCAATGCTGGGCTTCAGATAGAAGGATAAATGGTGCTCACGGGGAGCCACAGTTTTGTGGGAAAGGGACATCTCAGCAGAAGCTTGTAAGACTTAGGGGAGGGCTTCAAAGATACTGGAGGTGAGAAACTAGCTATTCCCAGGGTGAAGTGGTGTTAGCTTTACTGAAGTAGCAACCTGGGACTGGGTCTTGGGAACAGATGGAGGAAGCAGTGTCCCAGGCCAGGCCTCTGTAAAGGTGTGGCCTTGAGAGGACCTAGTCTGGTCTGCAGAGGGTAATGTGAGGCTAGCAAGGCAAACAGGGGCCAGATTGTATGTAGGTTTTATCCTTCTGATAATAGGGCAGCATCAAATATCATGTGGTTGAAGAATGTCATGTTTAGGGTTGTATTTTAAAAAATACAGTAATTCCTCCCTTATCCAAGGGATACATCCCAAGACCCCTACTGAATCCCTGAAACCTCAGATAGTACTGAACGCTGTGTTTACTACATACAATTTTTTTCTTTTTTCTTTCTTTTTTTTTTGGAGACAGAGTCTCACTTTGTTGCCCTCTGTTAGAGTGCTTTGACATCATAGCTCACAGCAACCCCAAACTCTTGGGCTTAAGTGATTCTCTTATCTCAGCCTCCTAAGTAGCTGGGACTACAGGCTCCCGCCACAACACCCAGCTGTTTCTACAGACGAGGTCTTGCTTTGGCTCAGGCTGGCCTTGAACTCGTGAGCTCAGGCGATCCACCTGCCTCGGCCTCCTAGAGTGCTAAGATTATAGGCATGAGCCACTGCACCCAGCCCACAAATTTCTTTTTCTTTCTTCACAATTTTACAGATAGAGATTCTGTCTTAATTTGAGAGGTGTCTAACTTTTTTTCTTTTCTGCTGCATATTGGAAGAATAAGAGTTGTCTTGGGCCACACATTAAATACACAAACACTAACCACAGCTAATGAGAGAAAAAAAACAAAAAGAAAATTGAGCATACTTTTTATAATATAAGACACCACAGCTAAGCAAAACAGTCCTCCTCAGGTTGGATACCCCTGTTTTTAGATCTTAGCAACTTCAGCATAGGACCCCCTCCAACCCCCCTTTCCTAAAGTTGAGAGATTTCACTTAAAGGAAGCATTCTTAGGTTCTTCTTTGCCATATCTGAATTGCTAGCATCACTACTTATGCTTTGGGGTCCTTACTGTAAAGTAAGAGTTACTTAACACAGGTACTATAATGCTGAGACAGCTGATCCGATGATTAAGACCGCTACTAAGTGACTAATAGCAAGTAGTGCCCCCAACATGAGTAACACTTGCACAAAGGGACAGTTCAACCCTGGGCGGTGGTGAGAGATCTCATTATGATACTCAGAATGCTGTGCAACTTAAACCTTAGACATTTTTATTTCTGAAATTTTCCATTTAATAATATTTTTCGACTGCAGTTAACCATGATTAACTGAACCTGCAGAGAGTGAAGCCATAGAGAAGGGGTGAGCTATCTATCATAAGAGCAGGCAGTATGGAGACTCCATGAAGGTGGGAGAAAAAATGGTAGAGGTTTGTGACAATTGAGGACCTGAATTGAGTCCACAGCTGTGGGGATGGAAAGAAGAGGCTGCTGAGCCATGCTGGAGTCAGAGATGGTAGGTTTTGGGGGGTGTGGTGATACAGAGGAGAAGTCAGGGGTTGACTGAGTTTGTAGCTTGATGGTGCCATTTTCCCAGAGAGGGAGGGTGGTACAGCAGGAAGAAGAGGTAAGGGCAGCAGGTGGGGGGCCTGGTTTGCATCAGGTTGAATTGGTAGCCTTCTGTGAGGTGTGAATTTATGTGGAAACATACAGCCGTAAAGTATTTTGATCCATCCATTAGGTGCTGGGCAAGTTTTTAAATTCAAAGAGATAGAAAGTAGATAGTATGGAGTAATGTAAAGATAGAAAGGAAAATGCACCCAAATGGTAGTTGAGAGATTTCCTGGTTCTTTGACATACTGGACATGTGTCCTGGGGTGAGCTGCTTCACCCCTCCTGTGGTGGGCTAAGACATCTCTAAGATCCCTTCCAGCTTTGAAAACGATTCATTACTTGTTAATAGAATGGCATGTTCTGAATAATAATCCAGGACTCTTTTATTGATAGGTTTGGTGTGACCACATTCTCTTTGAGACATTCCTGGCCCACTCCTGTCTGGGACTTAGACTAGGATGTTCTCCTGTCCTCTCACAAACTCTGCTGTGTATTTCAGATCACCGAAGTGGCCTTGGAGTACAACAACTGTCACGGAGACCAGGTGGTGGAGCGCCTTCTTCAGCACCTTCGGCGAGTGGACGCTCCAGTGCTGGAGTCCCTGGCACTAAACTCGCCGGCACAGCTGCCAAACCGGCCACTGATCTCAGCATCCCCCTGCTGCAACACCGTGGTGCTGCCCCAGTGGCACTCCTTCTCCAGGACCCACAATGTTTGTGAACTGTGTGTCAACCAGACCGCAGGGGGCATAAAGCCAAGCTCGGTCAGCATGCCACAGTGCAGCTTTTTTGAGATGGCAGCAGCTCTGGATTCTTTCTACCTCAAGGAGCAGACCTTTTATCACGGGGCATCAGACAGCATAGAATGCAGCAATTTTTTAACTTCCTATAGCCCTTTCAGCTACTACACTGCATGTTGCAGGACCATAAACAGGAGTGTGGTGGGCTTCATCGATTCTGAACAAGATGTCTTTGGAGCCCCAACCATTGCATTTTCTTCTCTGGAGAAGAAATGTGAGGTTGATGCCCTGAGCTCCGTTCCTCACATTGAGGAGAACAGGTATCTTTTTCCTGAAGTGGATGTAACTAGCACAGACTTCACAGGCCTGAGCTGCAGAACCAACAAGACCCTAAACATCTACCTTTTGGATTCAAATTTATTTTGGTTATATGCAGAAAGACTGGGTGCTCCAAGCTCCACTCGGGTGAAAGAATTTGCCACAATTGTTGATGTGAAAGAAGAGTCTCACTATATCTTGGATCCAAAACAAGCTCTTGTGAAGTTCACCCTAGGTACTGTAGGCAGTTTACTTCCGAGGCATAAAAAGTTTTGTTTAACTTGATATTGGTGACTTTTATTGAGAGGTCTCATTAAAATTGGTTGTGGGGGTCATTTTAAATCTTTAGACCGTAATTGGTCATAATTTTAAAATGGGCGGATTTTTTTCTTTTGAATGGAACAGAAACTTCCTAACTTCAAATTGGTTAAGTTTGTCATTTTAGACCATGCTGGGGTAAGAGTCCAACTTCTTAGATTGGCAATTCATGTCCCATTTCTAAGTTAGAGCCAGTTGAAGTCAGTGGGGACTTGGCTACTTTGATGGGCAGGAGGTGGAGCCTTTCTGACAGGACACCCCAGGGGCTGATGAACAGGAGCTTTATCCTAAAAGAAGTTAAACAGCAAGCAGTTAAAAAGTAGGGCCACCTTGCCTCCACATTGATTTCACAGGGTTAAGTGTGTGAGTATTGAGGCCAGCAGTTCTAATTTGTTTTTGCTGCTGTTTTATAACAGTTGAGAAGGCTGCTGCAACCTCCAATACCTAGATTGTAACAAATGTCTGTCTGGTACAGTAAACAAGGGTAGAGTTGGAAACAGCAAAAACACTTAGTGGGAAGGGGAGGGTAAGGCTTCATGGTGGGAAGGAAGAGTCCAGAGCTTGCCCCTGGCACTCAGCAGCAGCAGTGAACTGGCCCACACTGGCCTGTTTCCAGGACTTTGCTGACACCCCTGATGTACACACAAAGGAAGTAAGAATTCAAAAGCTGCATTAGTTCAGCTTCATCGGAAATGGAGGGTCAGCATTTGCCACATGGTGAAAGGAGGAATTTTGTAGGGAAGGAAACTTTTTATTTCAAGTTTTTTTTTTTTTTTTTTTGTAGAGACAGAGTGTCACTTTGTTGCCCTCGGTAGAGTGCGTGGTGACACAGCTCACAGCAACCTCGAGCTCTTGGGCTTAGGTGATTATCTTGCCTCAGTCTCCCAAGTAGCTGGGACTACAGGCACCTGCCACAATGCCCGGCTTTTTTTTTTACTGCAGGTTGGCTGGGACGGGTTTTGAACCCAACACCCTTGGTATATGGGGCCAGCGCTCTACTCACTGAGCCACAGACACCGCCCTTATTTCAAGTTTTACAAAGTATGAAATAAAAAATAAACTCAGAGCTCCTGAATACTAGTCCTTTTAGCTATCCTCTTAAATTCAGGTGAAGCTTGTTTCTTACATTAGAATGTTTGTGGAAAGGTATATATAAATATTGATTTTTCTGTATCAACATATATATTATAAACACGAGGGCCCCTCAGTGTTTAAAGGAATCCTGTGACCAGTAATTTTATGAAAGGCATAATCTATTGATATTATTCCCCAATTCAGGTTTTCTAAAATTACTTTGGTGTATTGGATTTTCTTAAAATGAAACTAGCATGTATTTTTAAAGTAAGTGTGTTTTGAATTTTCCTCTGTTCTGTTCAGTAATACTCAAGTGTTTGATGACACTTTTAATTTAAGGGCAATTGAAAGAAGCCTTCAGATTTCTTTTCATCTTCTGTATCTACTCAGAAATACCTAACTCACATGTTCTTTGTCCTGTAGTTGATGATAGTATTTTTAGGGGTCCTTATAAAAAAAAGAAAATCTACTGTGTGTCATTGTTGGTTTAGAACGTTAACATGAATCAGCTGTCTCTAAGGGCAGTTTCAGAATTCAGGCTTCATTCAGATTAGGAAATAATTTTGGTTTTGTATTTCAGAAACGTGGCCAACTGAGTGTTATTTAGATGCCGATCATGAATTTAGTATTCACATGACATTCTTTACTTTCTCCATTCTGCACATTTCACTGCCCGTTAGGACCTCAAAGTGGAGAGAGTTAGAAAAAGAAGTGAAACTCGAAATTCAAATTAGTTACCACAGAGGAGGCAAAGGACTCTGAAGATGGCAGCACTTGTGGGGAGGGTAGAACTCTTGGTTCAAGTTAGGTTTTTATGTGATTATAGATTTTATTTATGTATTTCTTCACTACATAGAATTGAGATTATTTTCCTTAATCTTTAATAAAGAAACTTGAAGAAGTTTAATAAAGGAAACAAAAAACCATAGCTCCTTGCCCTCAAATTAATGAACATTTAAACACATTCCACATTATTACTTCCGCACTGCATTTGTAGTTATGTTTAACTTTGTACCTTAATACAACTTTAGTATTGTAGTTCCAATTCTCTTGAAAAGATTGTAGCTTGTTGATGATTTATGTAGTCTAACTTGGCATCTATTTGTGGATCAGTCTTTTTAGAAAAGAATATAATTTTTTGTCTGTGAACATTAGAGCATCTAACACTCTGCATGGTATTTTGTTACCTTAATCACTGTTCACTGAGTTAATACTACCAGAGCTACACTTGGTGCCACCCTGGCAGCTTTGTTCAGGGTTGTTTTGTTTTTTGTTTTTTTCAATTCAGACAGAATCTTTCTTTATCACCCTCAGTAGGTGCTGTGGTGTCATAGCTCATAGCAACCTCCAACTCTTGGGCTCAAGCAATTCTCTTGCCTCAGCGTCCCTAGTAACTGGGACTACAGGTGCCTGCCACAATACCCAGCTATCTTTTTTTGTTGTTATTTAGCAGGCCCAGGCTGGGTTCGAACCCACCAGCCCCAGAGCATGTGGCTGGCGCTCTAACCATTGAGCTATGGGCACCCCTGTTCAGGGTTTTGCTTATAAGTAAAATGTTAAAAATGTGAGCCTATGAAGTCATTGCAATTTCTAAAAGGTGGAGTTAAAAGTAGGCTAGTTAGTTTCCTTGTCCCTGGAGAAGAGTTGATCTCATTTTCTCTTTATTTTTAGAGTCTTTTATTCAAAACTTCAGCGTTCTCTACAGTCCCTTGAAAAGACATCTCATTGGAAGTGAGTCTGCCCAGTTTCCTTCTCAGCATTTAATCACTGAAGTAACAACTGATACCTTTTGGGAAGTAGTCCTTCAAAAACAGGTATGGCTTCACAAGAGAGAATCAAGAATCAAGCCATCTATCCCTATTAAAATCATTTTTTAATCATTCTTTCTTCACAAGAATCAAGCCATCTATCCCTATTAAAATCATTTTCCAAAGCTGCAGTTGTTGGGGTGAGCAGCTGTTTTTGCTGTATAGAAGGTGAAGCATGTGGCAGTCTGATTGTGGAACTTGAGGGAATTACATGGTGGTTTTCTAATTGCAGAAAGTCCTTAAGAAAGCACAAAATTGGAAAGATCTAAAGATGAAAACTTTCTAATTTCAGCATAGGCATTCTATTGAATGGATTTTAAGCACAGTAAGGAACTGAGGAGGAGCCTGTTTCCCAGATGCTAGTAATGGCCCCTCTCCCTTCCCACAGGATGTTCTGCTGCTTTACTATGCACAGTGGTGTGGCTTCTGTCTATCCCTCAACCACATCTTCATCCAGCTAGCTCGTCTCCTGACCACAGATACATTCACTGTGGCAAGGTAAGGAAGCTTGTTCTGTAGAACTTGAGGCTGTGTATCCTTGCTTACTCTGTGTGTGTGTGTGTGTGTGTGTGTGTGTGTGTGTGTGTGGCTTAGCCATATGGTACGTAAGGATCTGCCCATTGTCTTCCAACTTCTTGGTTGGATTTAATTATCAAGATGGAGCCATGAGCAAAGCCTTACTGAAACGGAACTTTCCCTGGTGAATTCTGCATGTTCCTTCCATGATGATGTTTAGCTCTGATTGAATTCATGGGTGGGTGAGTACAGGTGGGTGGGAGCAGCACTAACCTGGTCTCCAGGATGGCCTTCTGAGACGGCCAGCCTCTGGAATACCACAAGAAAGTTGCCCCAGAATTTGCCCACTGGCCCTGGGACCTGGAGCAAATCTTTCACCAGCCCTTGTTTTCCTCCTCATTTGTGAAGTTAAGAGGAAGGTTTAGTTGATACCCACATGCTTGAGTTTTATGATTTCATGGATACTATATATATAGGCTCCTGATTAAACAAAATAATTTAAAAATGTTTTTTTGAAAAGGCTCAAATATAGTTTTTAGATGCAGTAGTAAGCAGTTTGAGAGGGGATTGTTTAGATTTAACCCTCCCCCCCCCCACAAACTCCACATAAATTAGAGTTAAATGTAAAAGATAAAAAAATCACAGGAAAAACAGCAAAAGATAGAATACTAGATTTGCTGGTTGCTTTGAGAGAGGGTAACTTTCCAAAGTAGAAGCAGTTGAAAAAATAATGAAAGAAAGATGAACAAATTCCACTGGAAGTATGTGCAAAGAAAGCAAATAAGGAAAACAGACTTAAATGGGAACCCTTGATGTATTTTATAGTATTTCATCTGTTAGATGTCCTGTAAGTAATACTTAGAGCCAAATTTGAGGAGTTAGAATGCTGAGAGATTTTTACATGTACATGTTATCTGACTTAATCTAATCTTAGGGCAGTCACTGAAGCCAGTATGGTTATCGCTCTCTTTTTATTGAAAAGGAAACTGAAACACAGAAAGATTAGGCAACTTGCCCCGAATCACACAACCTATAAATGAGAGACCAGGATTCAGAATCAGTCATTCAGACTCCAGACCCTGCAAAATTAAAATCGTTGAAGAGACGAGAGATTCCAGTGTGAACAAGAGATAGGAGCGGGTTTTTCATGTAAGAAGAGAGAGTAAATAAACAAATGGGAAAATTATAACCTGATAAATGTAAATTAAAACAATAATACAATGTCAGTACTCTTATTTAAGAAGTGCTTTTAAGTGACAGAATTTTATTGATAAAATAAAGTGGAATTGACACAGTCAGATGTAGCTAATGGAATGAGCGCATTGTCATTACCTTTTGGAAGGCATTTCAACAACATTTGCAAGAAATCAAAAATGGTTGTACATTTTGACCCAGCTAATTTTACTTTGGAGAATTAATGAAATAGGAATTCCAGAACAGCATGAGCTAGTTATCATAGCATCATTTATGCTCACCTATAGAGGGAGGAGTAAGTAAATCCTGTCTGGGCATTTGATAGGATTAATTACCGCATTAAAACAAGGCTTTTCATATGATTGATTGGAAAGCATACAGAATGAAATATATAGTAGCTGCTCTCAAAAATAGGTACACCTATACACAAAGCCTGAATGAGAATCGCAGAAAGAAGGCCCCAAGTAGCCCAATGGAATTCCGAGTGAATTTTTATATTATGTTTCTTTTAATTTTACAGTTTGCCCTTCCTTTGAAATAAAAATCAGGAGGAAAAAAGTGTGATTATAAAATACGGTATTCAGTACCAGTTGTTTAGAAAGTAGAAATCTAATGTTTTAGGTAGGCTGACCTAGGCAGAGGCAGGCGTGCCGTTTTGTTAGTAAAGTTGTGGTAAAACAGTTATCATTTGGTTAGATCTTTTTTTTTTTTTTTTTTGAGACAGTGTCTTATTTTGTCACCCTTGGTAGAGTGCTGTAGTATCACAGCTCACAGTAACCTCAAATTCTTGGGTTTAAGTGATCCTCTTGTTACCAGCCTATAGCTGGAACTACAGGCACCCGCCACAACTTCTGACTATTTTTAGAGATGGGGTCTCGCTCTGGCTCAGGCTGGTCTTGAACTTGTAAGCTCAAGCTGTCCACCCACCTCCGCCTCCCAGAGTGTTAGGATTACAGACGTGAGCCACTACATCTGGCCAGTTATATCATTCTTTAAAAAGTGAATTTTGTCCTTTTGGATAAATACATGACATTCATTCCTGCTCCCCCTCCCCCCTTATGCTTTCTGAAGACTTCTGTCAAGCTAATGTTGCAAAACATTTCCATCTTTTGTACACACTATTCATGAATATTGGCCAATCAGCCTTTCCATAAGGATAGTGCAGCCCTTTTCCTTTTTCTTTCTTTCTTTTTTTTTTTGAAACAAAGTCTCAAGCTTTCACCCTGGGTAGAGTGCTATGCTGTCATAGCTCACAGCAACTTCCAACTCATGGGCTCAAGCAGTCCTCTTGCCTCAGTTTTCTATTTTTAGTAGAAACGGAGTCTCACTTTTGTTCAGGCTGGTCTCGAACTAGAGAGCTCAAGCAGTTCACCTGCTTGGGCCTCCCAGAGTGCTAGGATTACAGACGTGAGCCACGGTACCTGGCTGCAGCCCCTTTCTTTGAGGATGCTGTTGTGGCCCTGAGTCTGCCTAGCCAAGTTGTGGGGGCCTGGCTGTGTGCCCAGCCCAGTGCCAGCTGCTAATGGGCTGGTCCCGTGGAGCAGTTGCATTTAGCAAGTGCCATATAGATTGAGTCCTGGTTGGGCGTTTTAGTACAGATGGCATTTTCTGTGTATTTGAAAATTAACCTAAAATCTGCTAAGAAAATACACTTCTTTTGGCCTCCATCCAGATTTACAACATAAAATAGGGTACAAATTAGAATCTTCAGAGAAGCTGAAGGTGTGTTTTTTGTTTGTTTGTTTGTTTGTTTGTTTTCCCAGAGGTAATTCAGGCATTAAGATACTTGGCCAAATCCTGTTAGATGAGTGACTAGTGAGGTGTCAGTGAGGCATTTTTTGGAAGTTCATTTTTACTTTCAAGACATTATATTACCCATTCAGTGGAAAGCTGTACGTCTTGGAAGTATCAATGCCCAGCTTATACCTGGTTGGCAGTATACTCACGGAGAAGGGGCTGACCCAGTGTGGGGTGTAGACAGTGTACCATATTTTTCAGTTATTGAGAAGATTCTTTGAAGCTGGGGTTTCTTGGCCTGATATCTTATTTTGTTCTTTTCCCTTTGCCAGGATTGACGTGTCTCAGAATGATCTTCCTTGGGAATTTATGGTTGACCGTCTTCCTACTATCTTGTTTTTTCCCTGCAACAGGTAATGCTATATTGTTTTCAATTTTGGGCAACTAGAGATTCTTTTGTTGCGGTCTTTGCGGTCTAGAGATGAAATGAGTTTAAGATGTAAATCGTTTGTTATAACAAAAATGTTCAGGGTGGTGCCTGTGGCTCAGTGAGTAGGGCGCCAACCCCATATACCGAGGGTGGCAGGTTCAAACCCAGCCCTGGCCGAACTACAACCAAAAAATAGCCAGGTGTTGTGGCGGCACCTGTAGTCCCAGCTGCTCCGAAAGGCTGAGGCAGGAGAATCGCAGAAGCCCAAGAGCTGGAGGTTGCTGTGAGCTGTGACGTCATGTCACTCTACCCAAGGGCGGTAAAGTGAGACTCTGTCTCTACAAAAAAAAAATGTTCAAAAAGTGTGCCCTTAGGGATATAGGGTAAAAGGGCTTTAGTCATGGGATGTGACAAATAACACATGGGTCATGGGTTTACAAAGAACACGTCCTAATGTCATGGGAGGTGTGGATTGTTTTAAAGACATCTGCTCTTCTCAGAGTCTGTTTCTCACACATATGAAATATGCAGCGATTGACAAGAAGAGTCCCATGTCTGTGTAGGTCAAAACAGCAGCGGGTCTGTGAAGCCCTGGGTGACCCAAGCCTTCCCAGGCTCAGCCCTGTCCTTGCTTGGATTTAGGGAGCTCTTCTGTGGTGTCTTCTGGCCATGTGCCATGTGGTTGGCACTTGATATTTTCACATTTGCCTAACTGGTATTCCAAGCTCAGTTATTTCAGCTACCTTGAAGGACATTAGCAAAGGGGGAACAGACTTTGCAGTTAGCAAATGTGGGTGCCATTGTTTTAGTAGAAAAGGAGATTAACTCTTGGCCCTTAACAGCCTGATAAACTGGGTGTTTGCTCCCTTTTTGCAGATTCCCTTCTGTCTGTAGAAGGTTGAGTCCTCTTGACGATGCAGTCATGTGGTTTTGACAATATCCTCTCTGCAGGGAAGTGTTTGCAGGCTTATTTAGGGAGGTCCCTGACTCAGATGTGTGACATTGACTGTTTTCATGTCTTGCCTTTCTGTTGCTGATTTTGTATGGCCACCGCTCTGCTTGTTATGTTTCTCTAGGAGACTAATACCTTCATATCTGTGAAATCATTCCCTTGGTTTTTGCTTTTTATCTCAAATAATTTTTGCTGGAATACTCCTTATAGGGTCTTGTCAAGTCCTGTGCTAAAAACAGAATGTGACTCACCGTATTCTGCTGCTCAGTCGTGATGAGCCTTTTTCTTTCTAAGAAGTGTTTAAATTGCCATGTAGTCAAGGAATCATGGACAGTAACACTAGCAATTTCATCTCTGCAGGACAGAAGTTGGGCATGTAGTTTAATGAAGTGTAATTTTTGAAGTCCAAACACAGCTTGGAAAAATATTAAAGTTACAGCACCTAGCAAATGCATTTGCATGAATTGAATAATGAGAGATCCACAAAGAAAGGTGGCAGGTAGGAGCTTGTCTTTAGAGGCTTGTGTCTGGGTTGAGTCATTTTAGTCCAAAGCTGCCTGGTATAGTAAACATGGAGATGCATCCATTCTCCAGACCTGTGCTGGGCAGTTGCCGTAGCCCCTTACTATTTTCCTTGAACAGGAGAGGTCAGGAATGTAAATATTGAATATGAGGAGCCTGTCCAGTTCTATCTTAATTGAAAGAGCTTGGTAAACCAAAGCCTGATGGCTTTGGAATGGAATTTTTCTCATTTCCTAAAAATAAATGGTAGTCAGAAGTGAAGTAACCTCATCATTAGCTGGTCTACAGTGAGGGAGTGGTTTAGCCAGAAGGTAAATGGGCAAATGATGTGAGCTGACAGTTTGCAGAGAGGAAGTGAAAAAGAATGTTTTTTGATAACATGTAATAAGACCTTTTTCACGGTTCACCTGCTTATGCTATTTTAGTGTGTATGCACTGTGAAAAAACAGAAACTTGTGCGTGTGCTAGTTGAAAATGTGTTCAGCAGGGAAAATGTCAAGGTGTTGACAGTGATTACTTCACAGGAGCGAGGACTGCAAGTGATTTGGAGATGCTTCTTGTATATTTTTTACGTCCCTTGTAAATAAATGGTTTACAAAGAACATATCCTAATTTCTAAAAATCATGGAAAAAAACCAGAGCCTGTCCTCTGGCTGGAGGCAGGAGGCAGGGCTGGGGCCTGAAGGGAGACATAACCTTGCTGTGCAAGGACATCTCAGGGCCAGTCCTCCCTGTCAGTGCTTGCAGCAGCCTGTGTGTGATGTGCTCTGGCCTGCTACTGGGCCAGTGAATCAGGGGGTATGGAGGCCCATGTTCTATATAGAGACTTTGATGTGTTCCGGGGAAGAACCACACTTCTTCAGAGACATTCCCCACACCTCTCTCAGCATTAGAGGGGAGCAAATAAACAGTGGGACCTTTTACCACCACACTTTAAAATTAACTACTTTTTTGGAAGTAGGTTGTTGACATTCCATGTCCTTGCTACTTTTAAAAAGCATGGAAGTGGCTTGGTGCTGTGACTCATGCCTGTAACCCTAGCACTCTGAGTGGCAAAGGCAGGAGGGTCACTTGAGCTCAAAAGTTTGAGACCAGCCTGAGCAAGAGGGAGACCCCGGTTATAAAAAAAATTAGCCTGGGATGGTGGTAGCACACCTGTTGTACCCCAGTTACTTGAGAAGCTGAGGCAGGAGGATTACTTTAGCCTAGGAGTATGAGATTGCAGTGAGCTATGATGATGATGACACTGCACTCCAGCCTGGGCAACAGAGTCAGACCGCCTGAAAAAAGATAAAAATAAAATTTTTTAAAAAGCATAGTAGCAATTTAGCATGTTAGGAAGATTCATAGGGATTGCTCAAGACCTCTAAGACAGCATGTTTACAAATGGCATTGTCTGTCCTGTAGACATGCCTCAGATACATGCTGAGGTATCTTTGCAGCTCTTTCTGGGAGGATAATTCACCTTGACTTTGCCCTAGAAGACCGGGTTTGTGCCGGAAAGCACAGTGGCAGATCAGCCTCTGTAGATGTTTTACACACCCACTTCACTGGGCCACAGTGTGTTTTTTGTTATTACTTGAATGGCTGGGAAGCCCCACTTAAAGAAAGCTTATGTGTTAAGAAAACTGTGTTTTAAAGTGGGAGGTGATGGCTGAATAATTCCAAATTATTTTCAATAATTGCAAGGTTCCAAGTTCTTATTTATGTTTGCTATTACCTGAAGGTTTCCTTAAACACTATGTAAAATGGGCATATCTGACATTAACTTCCTTATGGTTTTTATTTGATAGGGAAGAGGCTACCCATTAAGAGAACACCTTTTGTCATTTTTAGGTATTTAGCCAATGGCTTTGTGTATAGAGCTTTTAATTAGTAATTTCCTGTTTGCTTCTTAAGAACAATGTAATTTTTTTACAAAGCTAACATTCACTGAGCGCACTCTTAACTCACTTAATCTTATACAACAATCCCATGGGTTAGGTGACACTTTCCTTGTCCCCATTTCTTAGAGGAAACAGTTAAGAAGCACAGAGAAGTTGCTTATCTATGCTTATCTAAGAGCACATGACAGTGAGCAGAGCCCTGTGACTCTTCTGTGGCAGCTGGGCTCTCAGCTTCCATTCCACTCAACGGTCTATTGGCCCATCTCATGCATAAATGCATAAAGCTGGTAGTTTTGATTATAGGAGCCAGATTGTGCATGCACAAGTAAATAGATCCATGACAGAAACGTTGGCTATCAGGCAATTAAATAACAAGTTCTAAAAAGGGATTTTCTAAATCAGACCCTGGAGCAAAGCTGAGGAAAACCTTTTCTGTGGTTCCCTCCATATTCTGTATTCAAAGTTGGGCAGCCTTAATTCAACAGAGTCCCTGGGTTGGTCTGTTTGCCAGAAGCACCCTGAGGGCTACAGTTGCCCTTGGTTGAGAGAACCTCTGCCTCAGATAATGAGTAAGAAATGATTGCTAGAGAAACAGCCTGTGCGTGTTTCAGGTTTTTCCTGTTTCGCCAGGGACTGTGGAAGGGCACAGTAATAATACAGGTGACAGCCCTGCTTCAGGCCTGAGGTGGACCAGTGGCCTCAGTGCCCTATATCACTGGCTTCAGGCTTGGGGCTAGGAGCTTCTGTCTTTGAGTTGTATACAGAGACTGATCTCTGGTCTCAGGGACAGACATGCTTTTATGATAAGCCACTTTAATTACAGAACAAGCATGTGGGACATCCTTGCTTTGTAGCAAACTTTTTGCCCAGGGAACATTTTCCTTACTGACTTTGAGTAAGTAAAGTCCTCCGGGTATCTTTTTTTCTTCTTTTTTCAGAGACAGAGTCTCAACTTTGTCGCCCTTGGTAGAGTGCTGTAGTGTCACACACCTTACAGCAACCTCCAGCTCTTGGGCTCAGGTGATCCTCCTGCCTCAGCCTCCCAAGTAGCTGGGACCACAGGCGCCCGCCACAACACCCGGCTATTTTTTGTTGCAGTTTGGCTGGGGCTGGGTTTGAACCCGCCACCCTCAGTATATGGGGCCGGCACCCTACTCACTGAGCCACAGCCACTGCCCATCCTCAAGGTATCTTTTCTTGGTAAGAAGTAGATGGCCTGGTCTGGTTTTGGACTAGGCGTGTGGGCATGATTCTCATCTTTGATCCTTTCCCTTCCTCTCCAGAAAGGATCTTAGTGTCAAGTACCCCGAAGACCTCCCCATCACTCTTCCAAACCTGCTGAGGTTCATTCTGCATCACTCAAACCCTATTCCCCCCCGGAACATGGCTGACCCCGCTACCAAAGAATGTCTGCAGAGCGAGGCAGTCCTACAGCAGGGGCACATCTCCCATTTGGAGAGAGAGATCCAGAAGCTGAGAGCAGAAATAAGCAGCCTGCAGCGAGCACAAGGGCAGGTGGAGCTTCAGCTTTCCAGCGCTCGCAGGGACGAGCATCGGCTGCAGCAGCACCAGCAGGCCCTCGCGGAGCAGCACCGCCTGCTCCAGCAGCACAGCATACAACTGCAGGCCCTGTACCAGCATAAGACCCGTGAGCTCGAGGCACTGGCCCACAAGCTGCAGGAACTGGCTGACGCCTCAGAAAACCTCCTCGCCGAGAACACGTGGCTGAAGATCCTGGTAGCGACCATGGAGAGGAAACTGGAGGGCAAGGAGGGAGCTGAAGACCTGCCTCCACCGAGAAAGGCACACACTGAGCATCCCGAACCTTCAGGCACCCCCCGGTTACCCAGCAGCTCCCCTTCACCTTCCAACATTAGCTCCACACTGACGTCCGAAAGGAGCAACGAGAACAGGACAGACTAACTCTCAAAATGACATGAAGAAATCAGAGGTGAAAACTGTACATTGGGAATATATTTATGCAAATTTTATTGAAATTTATTGTAAATAAAGATTTTCTCAGTGGTCTAGAAAATCAACTTGAATGTCATTCAGCATTTACTGAAGAGGGATGACATCCCTTCCATTTATTGCACAAACTTGGTAGCTTTGAGACAAAAACAGTAGCACAGTCTGTTTGAGGATTTGTCTAAAAAATTAGTCCATATTTTAGTGGCTCAGTGTCAAGAGCTCCCTCCCTTCCCCCTACTGTCACTTCTGTGAGGATATGAAGAATGAAAGCTTAATTTCTGATCAATCAGAAAACGCAACAGTTGGGCTATTCAGAAAGAATTCAAAGAGAGGTCATAACTTACTAAGCCATTTGAGTATGTGGCTCTGGTGTCTACATTTTAAAAAGTGGCCACGATAAATAAGAACAGTGAGAGCTATTATGTGGTTGTTCACTCGTTTTACAGGCATTTTCATTCTCCTCCCAAACATACCTCACCACTGCCCCACCTGGCCTCTCACCCTTGCCCGTGACACTCCCCTATGCCAGATTCAAACTCAAGGGATGTCCCTGGTATCCAGGAGTAGGATAAGAAAGCCTCCAAGAGTGAAACTGATGGGCGGTGCCTGTGGCTCAAAGGAATAGGGCACTGGCCCCATATATACCAGAGGTGGCAGGTTCAAACCCAGCCCTGGCCAAAAACTACAAAAATAAAGAAAAATAAATGATTAAGATGGCAAATTTAAAAAAAGTGAAACTGATGAGAAAGTGATATTTAATCATTTCAAAACAAAAATTTCACTGACAAGTTAACCATAGGGTGAGATGAGTGTGACAGTCAGTTCCAGGGTCAGGCTGGGAGACTGAAAATGCAAATCTCAGCTGCTCTGGGATTACTCAAGTGTGGAGCTAAAGGAGAAACAGCCTAGGCTTATGCTGCTGGCTTCGGTGAGAATAGAGGTAGAAAGCCTGGTTCTAGAACGCAAGGGGGATGGATCGAACAGCCCATCCTTTCCTGACTCAACAGAGCAAACCTCTCTCATCTTCCAGTTGGCACCTTTGGGACTTCTGTTGTCTCTCCTGGGCCTGGCTCGTGGCTGGACCCTCCCCTTCCTATGCAGCAATGTGTCCTGCCCACTCAGCCTGTAGGGCCTCTGCTGACAGCCCATCTGGGCCATGGCCACTTCTTGAACTTGGCCACCCTGTTAGTGGCCAAAGGTGTTTCCTCTCCTGCTTTCCTAAGAGTTTCCCAACTACCTGTGATGTCATGACTGCCCTCAGCCCAGATGGCCTTTTGAGCTATTACCTAATGTTTGACCCCCAGTTTAGGTATATACTGTTAGAAAGAGGTGTTTCCTACAGCTACCCCTTGGGATTCTAGAAAGTGGATTAGCTCAACATGCCTTTTTTTTAGAGGAGGTGTGGGTGAGGCCAGAGGAACTTTGAGCTCAACTGTTAAGGGCCTGCACTGCATGGTTGAGCTGGGACTGGCTAAGCTGGGACTGGCCTCTGGATCATTACCAAGGATGCCGACACAAATCATGTTTTAATCATAGTTTAGAGGGTCGTTACAGTGGTGAGATTAAAAATCCAAGTAAATTCACTGAAATGATACCTTGGAGATGCAGGCTGCTGAGGCGCTGGCACGAATGAGAGCCACCAACTCATCATCTGTTCAAGGATCAAGTCCTGAATTGGAAATTCACCCCCTGCCTCTGTACTAAGCACAGGCTGGCAGTGAGTGGTCCGGGAGCTCCTGTGTGACTGTGCATAGAAGAAATGACCTACCACTGGCATTTGGCGCCTTTAGGCCGGGTCGGAGACTCAACACAATCTCAAGACCCGTGGAGGAAAGGGAAATCCAATACACACCAGGTGAGTAGTGATCAGGAAAGGAAGCTGACTTGTGAAAAGGGAAGAGGGGGAAAAACTCAGAAAACTCAACAGTCCCCTCCCCTTCCAGTGAAGAAAATATTAAACACAGAAATAAAAAGCACATTTTCTTTCTTGGGGCAACTGGGTTTCAGACTGAAAACCACCGTGGGCTTTGGCATTTCTGAGGACCAGAGCAAGGAACAGCCAAGCCCACGCCAAGGGGGAGAGAGTGCTCAGCATGCTTAAGACAGGGCAAGAAACCACTCTGCTACTGGGACACCTGGCAGCCCTCAGGATGTGTGTCCAAACTCGTCCTTCACTGGCTCCCAGGCAGGTACAGCAGCGTCCTTGCAGTAACTCTACTTTTTCAACAGGAACTGCTACTTAACCTGGAGAAAGGAGGAAGGGGTGTATTCTTCCATCCATTACTAACCAACTGAAATCACCCAAGTACCCTACCGGTAAGCCACTAGACTCCAAACCGACATCTCACCCCTTCAGATATACATATAGCTACACATCAGAGACCCCCACTGAACAGAATGTGGGCCTTGCACGTCTAGGACCCTCCATGGCCTTGACCATCAGCTTGCCATTAGTACAGCTGTAATCAAACCAGTCCCGTGTGCGCTATATGATGGTTTTAAAAATCAGCAAAAGGGCTTAAGCACGTGCTTCTGGGGGCCTATTTACAGTTCACAGGTTTGTTAGTTCACGCATTACAGTAGTAGCTCCATCAAAAACAGGCTCAGCTAAACATTCAAGTAACAAAAGCGCTAGGGGGCCATGAGCCCCGGCAAGGGCAGGCTTGCCCATTGCCTGCAATGGGCAGCCCCACCAAGAGGCCAGGGGGAAGTTCTGGATGGGTAGGCCCCTGGGAGTCCATGCATGCAGTGATGAAGCCCACTGAGGCCATGCCAGCAAGTATTAACCCCTCCTCCCAGACAGCAGCATGTCTGTGTGGTCTTGTGCCTCCCAGTGTCTCTCTGCTGCCTGCAAACAGGACCCAGAGCCTTGCATCCTAGGTCAGCCGTGGACTTCCAGGCCGTTGGGAGTCATCAGCTTGGCCTTCCTCTCCACACATGGTCCCCTGGCCGAGTACTGCACCAGCAGGAAGGGCTCCTTTGTCTCGCCATCCCCCACGATGCTCTCTTCGTCCTCTGACTGGCTGATGCGCTGCAGTCGCAGGTAGCACCAGCAGCCCAGAATCAAGGCCCCCAGGGCGGCGATGGCTATAAGGATGACAATGACCGTGACCACACCCGTGGTGGGGCTGTGGTCCATAATAGACATGGTCAGTGCTAAGCAGGGGCTTCCTCGGCAGGACGTACGTGGGGATTGCTGGCTCAATGAGGCTGGAATTCAGGAAGAACACGGGAGTCCTAAAAGAGAAAGCAAGCTGAAGTCAACTAGTGACTCTGCGGGAGACCCTGATGCTCCTAACGTCAGGCTGGCATTTCCACGGGGCCTGTTTTTAATAATGCTTAAGTCTGCCCATCTGCCTTCATCCTAGTGAAGAGCAGGCCAGTTCTCACTACCAGGCTGGCAAGTTACCTCACTTGGCCATGGAGCCCAAGGCGCTGGCAGGGGGTTGGGAGTGACGCTGCAGATGAGACATGGTGACAGCTGCAGCAGAGGCTACCAGAGGGGTGGACGCTGTTCTGGCTCTTCTGTTTAGGGTGTACCTTCTGGCAGCCTAGCACCACCCAGTGTTTGGTAACCACTTGGGACTTTAAAGAGACAGTGGCTTCATAAGGAGAGACTTGAAAGCAGGGAAATGACATCAGCCTCTGTCTAGAAGAGGTGGCATATACAGAACAGCCAAGTCCTTCTAGGACTCCTGTGAGAGGGTGCAACAGACAACAGCCTTTACCTCGCGGGCACTAAAGCTGGCCTGGGAAGACCCCGGGCATGCAACACACCACCCACTGGGGACCTGGGTGGCAGAGTCCCTTGTGTGGCTCAGAGGCCACTCAAGCAAGCAAAAAGGAAAACCATCTGGGAAGGTGGAGGCCCTCAGGGAGAGTGGGCAGACCACAGTGTCCAGGGCAGGACCCAGTCTGCAAACAGGTCAATACTCCAAATGCTGCACACCACATCCCAAACATAAGGAAGCAAGTGCCAGGATGCTAACTGAGCAGGCACGCAAGAAGCAGGGAGGCAACACCAAGGGGAGTGTCCTGGTAGGACATGGCCACTGCTAAGGGTGCCCAGAACTCTGAGGACAGGACCACCACCTCTCAGCCATAAGCTCAGGCACCTCCCTCCACCAGGTCGAGCCTGAGGATCCTCACCCGTGAACAGAGCTGCCAGGGTGCACACAATGTCTGAAAGTCCCAGGCACCTCTCAAGCCCCAAGGGCCTACTCCAGGTGACTGCCCCAAGGCCAGCGGCCACCCACTTCACTGCTGGTTTCATATGAGGTGCGGAAGCTGGCAGGCTCACCTGGCATCCCTAGATCCTGCACTTCTCTACTTCTCCTCCATCGCCATAAAAGGCACAAACTATGAGTAACTCAAACCCAAGAGGCTAAGGATGAGGACTGCACTCGTAAGAACTAGATGTCTGAATTCCTTTGTTTTTTATTTTGTTTCATTATTTATTTATTTGCAGTTTTTGGCTGGGGGCTGGATTTGAACCTGCCACCTCCAGCATATGGGGCCAGTGCCCTACTCCTTTGAGCCACAGGTGCTGCCCGTTTTTTATTTTATTTTTGAGACTCTTTGTTTGAGTCTCTTTGTGGCTCTCAGAGTGCCATGGCATCACACCTCACAGCAACCTCAAACTCTTGGGCTCAACTGATTCTCTTGCCTCAGCGTCCCAAGGAGCTGGGACCGCAGGCACCTGCCACAATGCCCGGCTATTTTTAGAGATGAGGTCTTGCTCTTGCTCAGTTTGGTCTCGAACCTGTCAGCGCAGGCAATCCACCTGCCTTAGCCTCCCAGAGCACTAGGATTACAGGCGTGAGCCACTGCAGCTGGCCTCCTTTGTTTTTGTTTTGCAGTTTTTGGCCAGGGCTGGGTTTGAACCACCTCTGGTATATGGGGCCAGCACCCTACGCACTGAGCCACAGGCGTCACTTTAAAGAGACAGTGGCTTTTGTTGTTTTTTAATAGGACTAACAGACTGACACCAGCACAGGTTGACAGCACGAAATGGAGGTTTCCCTTCAAACAGGATGGAACCTGCTACATTCTTAGCAGTGACACCCTTAATGAGAAATGATTCTTACCCAACTAGAGGGTCTCCTCAGAGGCTGGGTTTTTTTGCTTGTAGGTCAAAGGCAGCTAAGTCAACCCCTAGAGTCTGTCCAGGAACCTACCAGGCCCTAGGCAAACTGCAGACTTGCAAGGGTCCTGGGCAAGGTGGGGGTTACACCCCTTGAAATTGATGCTTTCTTACCACCTCCAAGGTCCAGGCCATTGCCATCCCTCTCAGTGGGGCTGTTTACCTTCGTGGGTCATTGCAGCAAGGGTCCCTTCTCACCCTCATAGTGACCTACAGGACCCAATAAAATGGGTCCCCAGCCACACTGACCTCCACACACTCCTACCACCAGGCCTTTGCTTAGGCAGTGCCCTCTGCCCAGAATGTTCTGCCTGTTTACCCTTATTCTGGGGACATTTGGCCATGTCTGGAACCATTTTTGGTTGTCATAACTGGGGTGTGTGTGCACTACTGGCATCCCGTGGGGGGTGGGGGCAGCAGGGATGCTGCTGAACATCCCATCATGCACAGGACAGCCCCAGATGTCCCAAGTGTGGGGGCAGAGAAAGGAACTCTGACACAGTTGAGGCCAGTCCAGCAGGCAAGGCTTCCTGACCCGGAAGTCCAGGGAAGGCTCCTTTCCTTCAGAGCACTGGTCAGTGTGTGTCCTGGCTTCTGGGGCATGGCCACCCCGAGCAGGCTGTGCTCTCCTGTCCTGCTCATCTCTGCCTGAGTGCCTAAGCCACCCTGGCCTACACCCTGCCACCACCAGCTCCCACAACCCAAATCAGCTGTCCTTCCAGACCTCCAAATGAGATAGGGGACCCCTCCCTGTGGCCCTTGGAGAGCCTGCTGTGCCTGCGTAAGCCTGTCTCCACTTGTGCCAACCTCTGCCTGTCTCCACTTGTGCCAACCTCCGTGTTCTCTTCCTGTAGAAGGACACCTACCTCCCCCTGTCCCCCCTCCCTCAACCCTGGACCTCTGGTCCCCAGGGCCTGCTGGGCGCCTGTCCTCCGAGGGCTTCTGGACAGGAAGGCAGGTCAGTATCAACTTGGAAGGGGAAGTGTGTGTGTTGAGGGGTGGAGGTGTGTGTGTGTGTTGAGGGGTGGAGGTGGTTTGGGGGCAGGAAGTGGGGAATCAAACAATGGCACTGCGACCTATATGTGGCCAGGGCCAGAGCCAACTGGGGAGCCCATGAGACACTCTTAAGTTCAGAGGGAAACCAGTGGTCCCAGGACTAATGAGGAAACAAGCACAGGCAGCCCCAGATCAAAGGGACCCTCTGAGAGAAGTGGTGACCTCAAAACCTTGTCTGTTGCCCCCACCCCAGGCCAGGAGGACTGGGCAGAGCCAGATGTGGGCCTCTCACCGCTGTGGGCACAGTCAGGCCCAGCCGTGGCCCCCAGCCCTCCCCTGAGTGTCTTGTTTGTTCCTTCATTCACTCAGCAAGCATTTCCTGAGAACTTTAAAAAATTCTGACCACGTCATTCCCTGCTCAGAACTCTCCCAGCCTCGGAGGAGACTCCAAATTCTCTGCCTCCCCAGCTCCTTCACAGCCTCTCCTACAAGCCTTTGTTGCTACCTGGGGCTTAGGTCACCCTCTGCCCCTGACTGTCCCAAGACTGGCTCCTTCCCATTCAGGACCTGGAAGGCACCTCGTGTAGGCTGCCCTCCTGGACCACTATGACTCCAGATGCACCTCCCACCCGGCCCACATCCTGGCCCCACTGCATTTTATTTCCCCTTTACCTGTAATTCTCTCTGGCCAGGGGCTATGACCCAAGCTGCTATCTGGCACCCCACAGTGGGCGCCAAGGCTGTATGAGGAGGGTGCTGCCTGCCCTGCACTCAGCCATGCACCAGCACACAGTAGGCACTCAGTAAATGCTGAGCGTTCCAAGCCCAGGGACGTAGTGAAGAGTCAGAGATCACAGTGGCAGTCCCCACCTGAACAGCTAGCAATCCCCCAGGCCACTCCCAGGACCCCATGCACAGGTCCTCACACCTGTCCCAACAGACACCCCACCCAAGTGCCGGGCAGGAATAGCAATGGGCTGGTGGTTCCAGGCAGGCCTGAGCTTGTGGAAGGACAGCTGTCTCCACACCCACTGGGGAGTGGAAAGGCAAGGAGTTGGCCAAGAAGCAGAGCTCAGAGGAAACTCAAAGCGTTGAGGCAGATGCCCAGTGGGCCCCCTGCACATGGCTGTACCCCACCCGCTGGGTGCGCCTCTCCTGGGTCTTCCAGAGACCCCTCAGAGTGAAGGTGTCTCCTGCAAGCCAGCCGAGCCCTTGCCCTGATCCAGCAAAGCCCAGGACAGGGACTGGATAGAAAGGCCACAGTTTGGGCTGGGCAGGTGCCTAACCTGGAATGTCAGAAACCTGGATCACCTCAGAGCATTTGTTAAAACAGCTCCCACTGACCCCAAACAAGCATTTAATCCTCCCAACAACTTGTGGCTGCCTCTGCTCACCAGGATCATCTCCTATAGGTGAGGAAACTGAGGCATAGAGTTTAAATAGAAAAGCTAGAAAGCAAGATGGGAGCCAGGAGTGGGGGGCACAGCAGTGCCAAGGGAGGGGTCTTCCAAGAGCAGTGGGCCTAGGGACCAGATCATAAGCCGGGACCTGTGATCTGTGAGCCCTGGCATTTGAAGTCCATTGCCACCTGCATCTCCCATACTCCCTGGTTCTCCATGCGCTCTCCCTAACTCCCTCTGCCAAGGATAGCCTGGGCCTTGGATCCTACCCTGAGCACTGCTAAAAGGTCAGCTAGAGACAGGATATGACAAGTCCCCTGGAAAATAGTAAGGACAAGCCCGGGTGAGCCAGACTGCCCCTGCTCCAGGCTACAGATATTACTGGTATTGTTTCTCCCAGTTTCCCAAGGCCCAGAGGGACCAGTAACTCCCCAAAAGTACAGAGCTGGGTGTCAACCCCACTCCCAACAGTGCTGTTCAAAAGGACAGTCCAAACCTGAGCCACCAGCGAGCTGAGGGCAGGGGTCCTCCTGTCCTACTCTTCCTCCCAGAACCCCAGTTTCTGCTCTAAGTCCTCCACAGATCTCCCAACTAAGCCTTACCCCATTCCACCGGCCACCCCGCAAGCTAGGGAGAGGAGCTGCAGCCAGCAACAGAGTCCCCTCCTGCCCCTGCACCACTGTTGTGGACTGTTTTCATGCAACCAAGCAAGTTGCTCCTTGTGGCCTCAGTTTGTCAATGTGCAAAGTGGGAACTGAGTTCCTGATCTCGCCCACTGGGTGTGGGAGGAATAAGTGAAAAGAAACATGAAAATGGAAAAGCCACAGGGTCACTAGGTTTGCATATCACCAACCACACCCTCCTGGGTGCCACAAGGGCAGTGACTCCAACTCCCAGGAGAGCAGAGCCTCGCCCAGCCCCAATGCCACAAACAGCCCCTTCCCCTCAGACACTCTGCCTCCTTCTCACTTAACTGGGCACCACACAAGGGTTGCTGGGCTCAGCTGAGCACCAGCTTGTCACCCCTGCCTGGCAGCTTCCATCTCTGGGGGCTCTTCAAGGGAGGCCAGGTGGACTGCTCTGGTCCAAGGGGGACAGTCACCCATCCAGGGGCTTGCAACATTGCCCCCAGGTCTTTAAGCCATGCCCGCATTCCCCCACAAACCAGCCTGTGCCCCCTAGGTTCACAAACCAGAAACATTTCTCAGCATGGCTTCTGACTGGGACGACAGGATTGTAGGGTGAACCACCAGGACGCAATGGAATGTCCGCTCTTGTGCTGGGCCGAGCCGGCACTGAGACACAAGGATATGCCACACAAGGCCCCACTCTCCAAGAGCCAGCCAGGACACCATTGGGAGGTATGCATTTATGGGCCTGGGCCCAGCTCTACAGCCAGTGCCATCTCATCTTCCACCCCCGCCCCCTATACCCCCATCCTCCAGAAGAGACTGGACCCAGAACCTCCCAGGTTCCCCCATGACAGAAAAGGAAGCTGGTGCCTGCAGAGCTCTGACTGGGGACTGCCCAAGGTCGGTCAGGGCCTTCCCTGGCCAGGTCTGAGGCTCATGCCCCTACCCTGTGAATTACCCTCTGGTCATTTTCACAGGCTGCTCCAGGGTCAGCCCAGTTGGCCCAGCAACTGTGATAACTATAGACACCCGAAAAAGTTGGTGGTTATGATGCCCAGCGCTGAGCTCAACGCCTCACACAGACGTCTCCTCCCTACCTCAGAACGACCTTATTCCCACTGGGCAGATAAAGGATCTGTGGCTCAGAGAAGTTAAGTCAATCACCCAAGGTCACACAGTTCAAAAGCAGATGTGAAGGGATTCAAACTCAGACAACCTGGATCCCTAATTTCGGATCTCAACCGTGACTTTAAAATGTCACAGTCCTGACACCCTCACGTCCTCACCCCTGGTGCTGAGGGGCCGGGGACTGGTAGGCCTCAGTGTGGGCTCTGCTGGGGCAGGCTGAGCGACCTAGAGGAGGGCTTCATTCTGGGGATTCGCGGATGCCAAGTGCCTCTGCAGGTCCCGCGTGCCGAGCGCGGGCGGCGTGCGGGCGTGGTGCCAGGCGTGCTCCCCGCGCACCCTCGCTCCACCCTGCCAGGCGACGCAGCTGTCTCCCCCACTCTGAGGAGGAGCAAAGTGAGGCTCGAGGGAGGAAGGGGCGCGGCCCGGGGGCGACAGCTGGACAGGGAACGACAGCTGGAGGGGCAACTCAAGTCGGGCCTGACGAAGGGCGCGGTGTGGGACGCGGGAGCACGAAACCCAGGACTGCCCAAGCCGCGCAGTCACTGCAGGCGGAAACTGGCACCAAACGCCCCAGCCGGGCCTCAGTTTCTCTACTTTTGAACTGAGCACCAGAGGTCGCCCGGACATCCACCCTCAGATCCTTCCTTATGACCCCCGCCGCTCTCGGAATTCTGAAAAATCTCTAAGTTGTCCGGAGTCCGACTCGGGCGTGCACCCCCGGGCCGTGCGGGTGAGGGTTCACGAGCCGGCGGGGGAAGAGGATACTGCTCCCCGCAACGCGGCCTCCGTCCCCCGCCGCCTCTTTTGTCCCGATCTCGCCGCAGCTAGGCAGACAAAGAGCCCCCGCCCGCGAGCGCGGCCCCCGAACAGACCCTCCCCCTGCAGCCGCTCCCCAGCCCCGGCCGCCCCTCCTCCGCCGCAGAAACCCCGGGTCTGCAGCACGGCGGCTCCCCGCGCGCCCCCACGCGTCCGGGGCCGCCCCCTCCTCTCTCGCACGCCCCCGCCTGCCCCAGGCGCCCGATCTGCACCCCGCCCGCGCCGCCCCGCTCACCATGGCGCGGCCCGCAGCCCGGCCCGGTCGCTCCGCAGCAGCCGCGCGGGCCCGGCCCCGCCCGCCCGCCAGCCCGGTCCGGCCGCCGCGCACAGTGGGGACGCAGCAGCCCCGCTCTGCGGCGGGCGGGGCGCCTCCGGCCCCACCCCAGGTGGGGGAGGGGTCCTCCCGGGACGACCAATGGGAGCTCGCGCAGGGACGGCGGGGCGGGGTGTGCAGGGGCGGAGTTACGTGCGCTGGGGGAGGGCGGCCCCGGCGGGGCGCGGGTGTGAGCAGCTGGCGGAGCAGGGGCTGGGGGCGGCTTCGGGCTGGGCGCGCGCTGATTGGGCGCCGGTGGGTGTGCGGCCCTTTAGCTGCAGTCCTCACTCCCCCGCCTCCTGCCAACCCCGGTAGGCGGCCCTATTCCCGCCCGCTTACAGAGGGGGAAACTGAGGTGCACAACACCAAAGAGTGTTGCCCACTGCACGAAAGGGGGAGCCGCGGCGTAATCCCGGGCCGGGCTGGAGGGAAGCATTACCACTGAGTTGCAAGACCTTGCTGGGGCAGGGGGCTGGTCATTCATTTGTTCGCTAATTCTCTCGTTTATCATTTATCCGTCCGTTCAATATGATGTTGGAACACCGACCATGTGCCTGCCACCCTAGTCTGTGCGTGAACTGTCAAGAGCTAGACAAACAAGGTCCTTACTCTGACAAAGCTCTCATTCCGCTGCGGGCAGGGGCGTCGCGGAATTTGCAGCAGCCCCTTGGCCACTTACAATCATGGCTATTTTTAACATAATAACCTGTGGTTTGGACCCTACCAGGTACCATGTCCTGTACTAACAGCTCAACACATTTTATCAAAACGGCCCAAGGAGTAGGGCATCGGCCCCGTATACCGGAGGTGGCGGGTTCAAACCCAACCCCAGCCAAAAACTGCAAAAAACGGGCCTGGAAGAAGCATCCCGTTTTACAGATGGGGAACCCAATGCTCCAGACAGCTGAAGTACCACAGCTTGTTGGCGATGGAGCCAGGATTAGAGGCCAGGCCTGCCTGCCTGGAAACGCAGAGCCACCAGTTAGTGCACCCCCAAGAAGGCCTTCTGACTTCTAGAGAACACTCTGCCGTGGGCCCACAAGAGGGGGGTGAGGATGGGTCTTTCAAAGCCTCTGTGGTCCAGGGGATGTGGCAAGATGGGAGGGACAGGTTGTGCTGGGACCGCTTACCCATCCTCAAGCAGAACCTTGTGGAAGAAGATGGAGGGCCAGCACTCAAGAACAAGGCGGCCTAGCTTTCTCCACTCCAGTCTCCCACTGGGCTTTCTTTACTTCTTCCAAGCTGCACTGAGGTGTTTCCCATCACTGTCATCTCTTAGATTAGGCTCTCCCAAGAGTAGTTCCCTGTTATTCTCTCTCCTGCTCAATGTGAAATTGTATGTACATTTTTGGCAGGGCTCAGTGGTTAATGCCTGTAATCCTCATGCTCCAGGAGGTGGAGGCGGGAGGATCCCTTCTGCTCAGGACTTCAAGACCAGCTTGAGCAAGAGCAAGACCTTGTCTCTACTAAAAATAGAAAAATAGGCAGGCACGGTGGCAGGTGCCTTTAGCCCAGCTACTTAGGAGACTGAGGCTGGAGGATTGCTTGAACCCAGGAGTTTGAGGTTGCCGTGAGCTAGGCTGATGTCATGGCATTCTATCCTGGGCAATAAAGCGACACTGTCTCAAAAAATGAAGTAAAATAAAACAAAACAAAATAATATTTTATATATATATATATATGTAATTGTACATTTTTTAAAATATGTGACTAATTTTTGGTCAGAACTAGGTCTGTTCCATTCACTGCCAGGTCTGCGGAACAGTGCCTGGTGCACATAGGTGCTTCGTAAATGGACATTGGATGATCCAGCTGCAGATCTTCAGGACTATGCAGGGCACCCTAGCCAGGAGGTCAGGCCCAGGAGTGAGCTGGAGTTGAACAAGAGTGGAAATGGCGGGCCAGCCGCAGTGGCTCATGCCTGTAAGCCTGTGAGCTCAGACAATCCACCCATCTCAGATCTCAGATGGGTGGATTGCCTGAGCTCACAGGTTTGAGACCAGCCTGAGCAAGAGCGAGACTCCATCTCTAAAAACAACTGGGCATCGTGGCAGGCCCCTGTAGTCCCAGCTACCAGGGAGGCTGAGGCAAGAAAATTGCTTAAGCCCAAGAGTTAGAGGTTGCTATGAGCTATGACGCCACGGCACTCTACCGAGGGCAGCAAAGTGAGATTCTGTCTAAAAAAAAAACAAAAATGGAAATAGGAAGACAGGGAAACCAGGCTCCAGGCCAGCAGCTGTGAGGATGCCTGCCCTGTCAGCCACATCTGGAGCCCAAAGTGGGAGGAAACAGGTTCTTCTCACAAAGCCAGTTCCAGTGGCCTCTGCTTCCAACCTCAAGTTGGCAAGGAATTTATTAGTGGTGAGGCTCTGGGAGGGGCAAGCTTGGAACCCCAGAGTAAGGGCTGGCAACATGGTGACAAGTGAGGCAGGCACACTCTGATAAAAGACCCTGGGGAGGGGGGATAGTGAGGGGAACACGGTGTGGGATAGAAGCTGACAGGCTGGCCAGGTTCAAATCCAGCCTGACTTTTCTGTGCCTCAGTTTTCTGCCCCAAGTCAATCTGTGTCAGTTAAGACTGACCTCACAGGGTTGCAGTGAGCACAGAGGAAGCAATCCCACCTGTTCCTTATTAACATCATAAACAGCGTCGGACAGGTTTAAGGGGTGCCCTCAGCCTTCCTCATTTGGGTCTTTGACAACTGTGCTTCTCTGTCTTCACAATGGGCCTCATGAAGTCTGTCTCCAGGTGTGCTGAGAGTTGGGGGGCTGGCAGTAGCCCACCTGGACCCAGCCATTGTCTTGCCCAGAATGCAGCCACCATGGTAACAATAATAATGAACGATAATAATGACAATAATAGTAGCAACCACCCATTCAACCTTTGCCATGTTCTCCGTACTGCCGATCCCCACTTCAAGGACACCAAGGCACCAAGAGCTGCACATACACAGAAATCACCCAAGGAGCATGTGAAATGCAGATTCCAACCCAGGAGGTCTGGGCCAATATCCTGCACTTCTCATCTGCTCTCAGGTGGACTGCACTTTGAATAGCAATGAGGACAAAACTGGGTAGAGTGCTGGGCTTAACTGCTAGTCTAACTGCCTGCCCCAGCCTGGTTTTTTCCCCAACAAAGAAGGGGCAGGAAGTATCATTCCCCTCCCCTACGCCCATTTCCTCTCTCTGGGCCCCTATACCTCCTCCGTGGTGACATCTGGCTCAGAGTCTCAGGGGTCCTCCCTGTGAGTAGGATGGAGGTTCTCAGATGCTCATTAGCCAGGAAGATAATTAAGGGGGAGGAGTGAGCTCACCCAGCGCTCTGGCCTGCTCTGCACCCAGGCCCCCAGGGGCTGGAGGGGCTGGGACAAGGAAGGAGGTTGTGGGAGTGAAGTGGCCTCGACCAGCCTAGGGGAGACTCCCTACAGCTGGGCCTCCCTGCCTAGCCCACAGCCACCTGGCCTGGCGGGCTCTGGCTCCTGCTCCTGGGAAGCCATGCAAGGGTTTAGGCCTATAAACAAAATGAAAATTGTATGGGCAGAGGGGAGTTTCCTGAAGGGTGAAGTTAGGTGGAGCACAGAGAGGGCATTATCTAGCTCTGAAACACACAGCAGTTCTCATTCAAGGGAAGAAAGGCTCTCTTGCTGCTAATGTGACTTTTTGTCTCCCTACTGGTTCTCAGTCCCCTTATAACCAGGAGAAGGGGCAGGCCTCAGGCTCGAATCTTCAGCAGTGGACTCTCTTCTTGAGCTAGAATTTAACAATGTGTTGGGTTGGTGTGTTATGGCACAGGTGTTGATTTTCCATTTGTAATAGTGACATACTCATCCCTGTTACATCAATTTCTTTAGGAAAGTAAGTTAATTGAAAACAAAATATATAGGAAGTAACTATACATGTGGAACAGGAGGGACAGAAGAAATGGGGATGGTGGCAGATGGGTGTCTGAAGTGAGATGAGCCAGGTGGGCAGTCACAATCCAGGCACCTCACAGTCCCCTCCCTGCTGGGCTGGGCAGAGCCCACAGCTAGGAGACCCAGCCATTGCTCAGGCCGCATGTTTGCTAGAAAAGTCCACCATCACGGTTGAGTAGGGCCTGGGTTGGCTCTTAAAAATCCTCAAATACCTAGGTCTTCCTGTGGTATCTCTGTGATGAGAGGTGGCCCAAGGGAGGGGAGCACGCACACACTCCTCGAGCAGAGGAGTCTGTTAATCATTCACCCCCTGCATCTGTGGTCCCCAACCCATACCAGTTCATGACCCTTTATGAACTGGGCCGCACAGCTGGAAGTGAGCCGCCCACAACCTAGATGGAGCTTCCTCTGTATTTACAGCCTCTCCCCATTGCCTGTGCCTCCACTTGAGCCCTGCCTCCTGTCAGATCAGGGACAGCATCAGGTGCTCATGGAGCACGAATCCTGCTATACAGCGCACTGGTGAGGGGCATCCAGGACCCGCTGCCTGGTGATCTGAGGTGGATATGTCATGTACCCCCACCCTGGTCCGTGGAAAAATTGTTTTCCATGAAACCAGTCCCTAGTGCCAAAAATGTTGGGGGCCACTGCCCTAGATCCTTCATTCATCTCCTCACTTGCCCAGTTATTCGTTCATTCTGCTCATCGTTTTTTTTTAGACAGAGTCTCACTTTGTCACCTTTGGTAGAGTGTTTTGGCAAGATAGCTCATAGAAAGCTCAAACTCTTAGGCTTTAACACCCTCTTGCCTCAGCCTCCCAAGTAGCTGGGACTATAGGCGCCTGCCACAACACCCGGCTGGTTTTTCTATTTTCAGTAGAGATGGGGTCTTGCTCTTGCTCAGGCTGATCTTGAACTCCTGAGCTTAAGCAATACACCTGCCTCAGCTTCCCAAAGTGCTAGGCATTCTGCTTATCTTAATAGAGCACCTACTGTGTGCTAAACACCATACTAAGTGCTGGGAAAATAGCTGTGAGTCAGGTAGGCAAAACTGGGAGCGGGGGGTTCATTTTCCTGTGGGAAGACAATAAGTACAGCATGTCTGGCTGTGTACATGCTATGGAAAAAGGGAAAAAGAATAAAGTAAAAGGTGTGGGTACACCAGTGGGGCAGAGATAGGGAGGGCCTCTCTGAGAGGGTACAGCCTAGTCCTAGAGCCAAAGATGCTCCCGGATGTGTCATTTTCTTTTTTTGCATGATTTCTCTATGAACTTCAGACATACAGAATTATGGGCAGGTCATAACCGAAGTCATGCTATATTCTCTTCTTTGGTCCTTGCATGGCTTGCTTTCACTAAAATTCTCATAGCTATTATTTGTTTGTTTTGAAACAGTCTCACTCTGTTGCCCTGGGTAGAGTGCTGTGCCATAATAGCTCACAGCATCTCAAACTCTTGGACTCAAGTGATCCTCTTACCTCAGCCTCCCAAGTAGCTGGAACTATAGGCACCTGCCACAATGCCCAGGTATTTTTAGAGACAGAGTTTCACTCTTTCTCGGGCTGGTCTTGAACTCTTGAGCTCAAGCAATCCACGCACCTCAGCCTCCCAGACTGCTGGGATTAGAGGTGTGAGCCACCATGCCCCCCCCCCCAGCTATGTTAATGTCTTATGTACCACCTAATCCATCACTCCAAACAAAAACTAGGGCCCTGACAATAACCTACATCCAACCTTGAGGACCTCCCAGTTCCATCATGCCAGGGTCCCCATCATCTTAAATTCTGTTTTCATACCCTGCTTTCCTTTATGTGTGGTTTTATTATACTTATATTCTAAAAAGTATATTTTAAGTTTTAGTTACTTCCTATTAACTTTATTAAAAGAGCATGAGAATATTTCGGTTTCCCAGGGTTGCTAGTAACAAATTACTACATACTGGGCAGTGAAAATAACAAAAATTTATTCTTTCTCAGTTCTGGAGGCCAGAAATCTGAAACTAAAGTGTCGGCAGGGCCTGGCTCCCCCTGGATAGTACAGGGAAGGATCTGTCTGTGGCCCTTCTGGCTTCTGGGACTCCAGCAATCCTTGGTGTTCCGTGGCTCCAGTTTCGGCCTCTCTCTTCCCATGTGTTCTCCCTTCACCGTCCTCTCCTCCCAGAGGGACACCACTCACTGGACTTGGCACCCACTCTAATCCACCCTCATCTAAACTAACCTAATTATATCTGCAAAGACCCTATTTCCAAATAAGGTCATAGTTACAGACACTGGGATTACAATTTCAATATATCTTCTGGGGGACACAATTTAGCCCACAACAAAGGGAACCCATATAAAAAAGGGTATCAAGCTGTTATGAATCCTTTAGGGCTGAATTGTTTCATGTAGTGGTACACAGCCGAGATTGATCTATTTTGTAGTTCATTTGTTTTAACTGCTGTGCCAAATTTCAAAACTTCACCAGGTCAGAGGAATGGCCATCTGGGTGGTGTCCAGGTATCTGCTAATTTGAACATTCTTTTTTTTGGAGACAGGATTTCACTCTGTCACCTGGCTAGAGTGCTGTGGCTTCATAGCTCACTAAACCTCAAACTCCTGGGCTCAGGAGATCCTCCTACCTCTGCCTCCTGAGTAGCGTGTGCTACCTCATCCAGCTAATTTTTCTATTTTTTGTAGAAATGGGTTGTCACTATGTTTCCCAGTCTGGTCTCAAACTCCTGGCTTCAAGTGATCTTCAAGTGATAAGATTAAGGAGCATGAACCACCGCGCCCAGCCAAATAATCCCCTTTCAGTTTTTATGGAGGGACATGTTGACTTATCAGAAATCTTTTTTGCTAGTTAACATAGTAAGGGTCTCTATCACCACAGAAGGCTGCAAATTTGAGGGGTCCCAACATCTCTATATCCCCAGCAGGGCCTGGGACATAATCATTGAAAGAGTAAATGGTAATAACAGCAATGAAGCCCAGCTATGGGCTACTTACGCTCTTGTGGAATTAGTTCTAAAACTTTTAACAAGGTAGGGCCAATTTTTTCTATTTCGCAGATTAAAAAATGTGAGGCCCAGAGAAGGTAATCAACTTTCCCAAGGTTGCAGAGCTCAAAGTTCCATGTCTGCCAGCTGTCCACATGCCTGCAGTTCAAGCTGGGTTCTCTGTTCCCTCTCGCTGGGAAGCCCCCACCCTCAGCAGCAGAGAAGAGGGCTGCCTGCTCAGGCTCAGCTATGGGTAAAAATTCCTGAGAGATGGGCCTTGGGAACAATTCCTGCCTGACCCGGAGCAACCCCAGGCTCAGGATGGTGGCTGTGAATGACGCATGACACCCTGCAACCTCAGGATTCTTGTCCACCATGGATGTGGGAGAGGGAGGCCTAGCCCCACACCTCGGCCTCTCCCCAGCCTCAGAGTCCAAAGGGAGGGGTCTCAGCGGGCTGGGAGGCTTATTCTGCTGCTCCCAGCTCCCTCCTCTCCACTTCTGAGTTCTTCATTTTGACTAGGCAGCCACTTCTGCTGCTCTCCCCAGGCCTGGGTCTGGGTTCTGGAGTACAGAGGGAGGAGAGGGCGATGCCCTGGTGTGGTGGTGCTCACTGTGTGCCCTTGGGGGATGCACTCAGCTTTTTTTTTGCAGTTTTTGGCTGGGACTGGGTTTGAACCCGCCACCTCTGGCATAGGGGGTCAGCACCCTACTCCTTTTGAGCCACAGGCGCCGCCCTTGCACTCATCTTCTTTGAAACTCAGTTTCCTCATCTGTAAAATGTGGAAAATACCGTCTGCTTTGTGGAGTTGTAGGTGTCAAATAAGTTAGTAACCTATGTAAATGCTGGGCATGGTGATGCATGCCTGTAGTCCTAGCTACTTGGGAGGTAGAGGTAGGAGGATTGCTTGAACCTAAAAGTTCAAGACTGGAATGCATCATTTTTATGCCTATGTGAACTCACTGGTCTCCAGGCAAGACATGGCAGACCCGATCTCTAAAATAAATAAATATAAATTACCCATGCGAGATATTGGCATATTCCCTGGCGCACACTAAATGCTCAATAAACATTAATGTTCTCACACTGTGCACCAGCAATGTGGGCAGCCTTCTGCATACTGTATCTCATGAAAACCTCATGCCTCTCACCTGAGTGCCGGGGCTGACACTGCTCCAGCATCTGAGGGTACCTGGTAGCTATTATGCTCTCACCTATGAGAGACATCTTTTATGTATCTGAATGTAAATATCATTTTGTTTTAATAAGTTACCAGGAAATAAAGTTATCGCAATGGGTGGTTTTATCATATTTTATTTTATTTATTTATTTTTAATTTTATTTATTTTGAGACAGAGTCTCACTCTGTGCCCTGGCTAGGATGCAGTGGTGTCATCATAGCTCACAGCAACCTCAAATGATTGGGCTCAAGTGATCCTCTTGCCTCAGCCTCTGAGTAGCTGGGAGGCACCTACAGGCAAGTACTATGATGCTCAGCTAATTTTTCTATTTTAGTGGAGGGACCTTGCTTTTGCTCAAGCTATTCTCAAACTCCTAACGTCAAGTGATCCTCCTGCCTTGGCCTCCTCCTGCATGGTCCTCCTGCTAGGATTACATGTATGAGTCACCGTACCTGGCCCACATCTTTTATTTTAGACCTTTCTTTTTCAGAAAAAAATATTTATCCCTGGTAAAACCAAGGAGAACATAATGAAAGCCAGCCACCCTCCCTCATCTCCTACAGTCACATCCCAAAGACAGTTATTTAATTCATTTATTCAGAACTCCCCCCCCATACTTTTGAGCACCTACTGTGTGCCAGGCACTGTGCTAGGCTACTGATGATGGCCAATAGGAATCTACTGTGAGCCAAAAATGAGAGCTGCACATGAAATTTTACATTTGCTGATAGCCACATTAAAAAAGGTAAAAAGAGGCAGGGCGCCGAAGAGGATTCAAACCCAATCCGGGCCTGCTAAACAAACAGACAAAAAAAGCAAAAAGAAGTGCCAGGAGAACTGGATAGCCACATGTAAAAGACTGAAACCAAACCTGCTCCTTTCTCCACTCACTAAAATTGATTCAAGATGGATGAAAGATCTAAATCTAAGGCATGAAACGATAAACATCTTCAAAGAAAGTGCGGGGAAAACATTTGAAGCTATTGGCCTGGGGAAAGACTTCATGAAGAAGACTCCAGCGGCAATTGCAACAACAAAAATAAACAAGTGGGACTTAATTAAACTGAAAAGCTTCTGTACAGCTAAGGAGACAACAACCAAAGCAAGTAGACAACCATCAGAATGGGAAAAGATATTTGCATGTTATGAACAGGACAAGAGCTGGATAACTAGACTCTACAGAGAACTCAAATTAAGCAACATAAAAAGAGCCAACAATCCTATATATCATTGGGCAACGGAGATGAATAGAACCTTCTCTAAAGAAGACAGATGAATGGCTAGCAAATATATCAAAAAATGCCCATCATCACTAATTATTAGAGAAATTCAAATTAAATCCACCCTGAGATATCACCTAACCCCAGTGAGAATGGCCCACATCACAAAATCTCAAAGCTGCAGATGTTGGCTGGATGTGGAGAGAGGGAAACACTTTACACTGCTGGTGGGACTGCAAACTAACACAACATTTTTGGAAGGAAGTATGGAGAAGCCTCCAAGAACTCAAGCTAGACCTCCTATTTGATCCTGCAATCCCATTACTGGACATCTACCCAGAAGGAAAAAAAAAATCCTTCTAGCATAAGGACACTTGCACTAGACTGTTTATTGCAGCTCAATTTACAAACGCCAAAATGTGGAAACAGCCTAAATGCCCACCAACCCAGGAACGGATTAACAAGCTTTGGTATATGTATACCATGGAATACTATTCAGCCACAAAAAGATGGTGACTTTACATCTTTTGTGTTAACCTAAATGAAGTTGAAACACATTCTTCTTAGTAAAGCATCACAAGAATGGAGAAGCAAGAATCCAGTGTACTCGGCTCAGTGCCTGTGGCTCAAAGCAGCTAAGATGCCAGCCACATACACCTGAGCTGGCAGGTTCAAATCCAGCCCAGGCCCACCAAACAACAATGACGGCTGCAACCAAAAAAATAGCCGGGTGTTGTGGCAGATGCCTGTAATCCCAGCTACTTGGGAGGCAGAGGCAGGAGAATCGCTTGAGCCTAGGAATTGGAGGTTGCTGTGAGCTGTGATGCCACAGCACTCTACCCAGGGCGACAGCTTGAGGCTCTGTGTCAAAAAAAAAAGAATCCAGTGTACTCAATTCTGATATGAAGACAATTGGTGCTAGTACATGTAGTACATGACAGGGAGTGGGGGAATGGGGAAGTGGAGAAAGGGAAGAGGGAGGGTGTAGGGGTCATGGTGTGTGACACACCTCTGGGGGGCAGGACACAATTATAAGAGGGACTTTACCTAACAAATGCAAGCAATGTAACCTGGCTCTTTGTACCCTCAGGGAATACCCAACAATAAAAAAACAAACAAAGTCTTCACATACTAGGCACTCGATTAAAAAAAAAAAAATCTGTCATGTTGTAATTTTTTAACGTTTAAATGCAAAATTCTAGATTCAGCAATGAAATTCATGTTTTACAATATAATCTATAAACTATAATCTTCCTTAAAAAAAGGTAAAAGAAATAGGTGAAGTTAATTTTAATAATTTTTTATCCCACTATATCCAAACCCAGTATATGGAAGCAATATAAAAATTATTAATGGGATGTTTGGCATTCTTTTCTAACGTTGTATTACAAGGGACACAATAACAAAAGAACACAGCTTCTCACACTTTGAGAGGCTGAAAGTCTAAGAAGCAGAGTTGGTTTCTGGTGAGGCTGCCTTCCCCTGTGCCTTACACGCGTACGGCCCCTTCTCTATGTGAGGATGCCCTTGACCCCTGTGCCTTACATGCGTGCGGCCCCTTCTCTGTGTGAGGGCGTCCTTGGTCTTTATTTCTTCCTCTTCTTATAGAGACACCAGTCAGACTGGATGGGAGCTCATCTCAACATGTGTATTATACTGTCCTGTCACTTCTCTGATTGGATCACCCCCATTTACAAGGCTCCCTCGCCTATGTGGCTGGAGTCACAGTAAACACAGCAGACACCCCTGCCCTCATGGGGCATCCACTCTCCTGGAGGACAGAGACCCCTCAGAACCAGCGGTGTGGACAGTGTGCTGTGTGTCTTCCAGGGAGAGAGACGGAGGACAGGGAGAGCATGTGCTGGGGCAGGTGGGGGGCATTATCCGGCTCCTCTGTGCGTTCTTCCAGAGATATCCTGTGTGAACATGGGTGTGTGTGTTAATATATACACATATTCATTTTTAAAACACAGATGGCAGCTGGGTGTGGTGGCTCAGGCCTATAATCCCAGCCCTCTGGGAGGCTGAGGCAGGTGGATTGCCTGAGCTCAGGAGTTTGAGACCAACTTGAGCAAGAGTGAGACTCCGTCTCTAAAAAAATAGCCCAGCATTGTGGCGGATGCCTGTAGTTCCAGGTAGTCCCAGCTGTTCAGGAGGCTGAGGCAAGGGGATCACTTGAGCCCAAGAGTTTGAGGTTGCTGTGAGCTGTGATGCTCCGGCGCTCCACTGAGTATGACAAAGTGAGACTCTGTCACAAAACAAAACCCACAGATGGTAATATTCTATATGTGCTGTTCTCTTCCTTCCTTTCCTCGCTTGAAAATGTATCTTGGAACATTTTCAAGGGGTCCAGAGATGAGCATTTGCTGTTGTTGTTTTTTCCACATCAGCACACATCAGTTTTAGATTTTAAGAAAAAAACAAAGATATAGTACTGCTGAGCTCATCTAACAGAAGCTGGGGCACAACATCACCCATCCTGACCCTCATCACAACCTGGGGGTTTGGGGGCTATTTCCAAAAGGAGAATTCAAGTTCGTGCACAGCAGTTGTCAACATATAAAAACTACTAACTTAGGAGAAGTGTCAAGCACAGGATTTTGGTCCTGCCAGATGGTAGAGTCTAAGAGGCTGCCTTGTCAAGGTTAACAGAATTCTAAAATGGTAATATACGGTCTTATTAGAATATGACGTTAATATGCAGTAGTATAATATATAGTAATGTATTAACAATAAATTTTATAACAACTATAAATACACAGTAGATCTAAAGATATGTATTTATATATGTGTATTAAAATACATACAAATATAATAAAATATACAAGGTAATACAAGGAAAATAAACAATTGTGGCTCAGTGTCTATAGATCAGTGGTTAGGGCACTGGCCACATACACAGGAGCTGGTGGGTTCAAACCCGGCCTGGGCCTGGGGCCTGCTAAAACAACAACAACAAGGACAACTAACAAAAAAAAAAAAAAAAAGTAGCCGGGTGTTATGTCAGGCGCCTGTAGTCCCAGCTACTTGGGAGGCTGAGGCAAGAGAATCACTTAAGCCCAAGTGTTTGAGGTTGCTATGAGCTGTGACGCCACAGCAGTCTACTGAGGGCGACAAAGTGAGACTCTGTCTCAAAAAGAAAAAAAAGAGAGAAAATAATTGAGAGAAATACTGGGAAAGAGCAAAGCTGGGCAGAGTGGAAAGCCTGCTCCCCCAGAAATTGAGGTTTGGCCAGCAGCCCAGGGCTGGCTCCAGAGCTTGCTTGGAGATGAGGTCTAGGGCGGTCATACTGGAGTTGGGGGTCCAGGTAGGACTCCGCTCTCAGATGTCATTCTAGGCAGGACGTAGCTCCCAGAAGAGCAGCAGTGTGAGTAATTAAGGAGGAGACTGGCTGCTGGGTCTCCATCTGTACGGGGTGAGAGGAGGCAAAAGTACAGGCCCACGCCACCCTGGAACCCCTTACACCCCAGTCAGCTATTCCCTCCTGTTCATGGGGACCTCCAGGCAGCATGCTGCCCTGATGCTGGGGACCCTATAATTCTGGGGTGGGTTGACGGTGTGTCAGTAATGCTCACCTCATAAGCTGTGGTGAGATCACATGAGTCCACATGCAGGAGGTTCTTGGAAGGCCGGAATGCGTCAAGGCAGGGGAGACACTGTTGGGATCCTCCTGGCTTCTGATGAGTTGGGACAGGCCCTGTGAGGCTCCAGGAGGGGTCTGGGCCTCAGAATCAGGCTGCCCCACACAGGTTCTGGGTTCAAGGCCAGCTCTGCTGAGCCCTGGCCCTGAGCCTCACCTTCTGCACCCATAGTCAGGCTTGGGGTGTGGCCCCACTGACTGAGCATCCGCTTAGCACTCTGGCAGAGAGAAGTGTGCAAGGAAACCAGACCTGTCTCTGAGCAGCACTGGCTCCTCCCAGGGCCCCTGACTCCTGGCACTCTTGGAAGAACCGCTGCCCTGCTCTGGCCCTGCCAAGCCCTGTCCCTGCAGGTCTGGCCCCCAAGGGAAGGGGTTGGAGCCTGGTGAGCCATCTCCCTCACATCCTGGCCTGTCCTGTCTGGGAGGCTAGAGAGAGGTAAGCAGCTGAGCTGGGACAAGGCAGGATGGCGGTTCCCGTGGGGTGCAGAGCCCCCATCCCCAGCACCTCTGTCTGCTCCTGTGCTCTGTCTCCTGCCTCCCCCTCCCTGCTGTACTGACTGCCAACTCCTCATGTCCCCTCCCATCTCCTGCCTTCGCATGAGCTGTTCCCAAGGCCTTTCACTGCTTCCAGACACCTACTCATCAGCTAAGGGCCTCCTGGGAAAGCCTGCCCTGCGATCCTGCTCTTGCTCTCACAGCCTAGCCCAGTGCTCGTCTCTGGACCCCGCCGGGCCGTGAGACCCAGAGGGCCAGGACCTAGGTGGTGCCGGCTTAATCTATCACCCAGGAACTGTGGCTTCCCAGGAAATCCTCACTGAAAACAGGTGGAAGAACCTGTGATGGAAGGAAAGAAGGAAGGAAGCAAGGGAGGTGTCTCCCTTGAGTCCCAGACTTTGATTGTCTCTGAAAGAGGACTCTTGTCTTTCTCTGCCATAGGACAATGCCTATATTGGTGCTTTATAAAGAAGGTTCCCATTTAGCAGTCTGGCCTGGCCACTCCTACCAGGGCCAGGGCTGGGGAGTCAGTCCCTCCCCACTGATGGGGCTGGATCGGGGTTGGGCTTCTTAGGAGTTTTTCCTATTTAGAGTCATCATGGAGGCACCTGGGCAGGCAGGAGACAGCCGTGGATGGTGGATGAGTGGGCAGAGGCCTCCAGTGGGGGACAACCAGGACCCCACATCTGCATGAGGCACAGGGCAGGGCACACAGTTCCCAGCAGCTATAGGCCCTATGTTTCTGGCCCAGCCCGTCTCTGCTTCACCTCTTGCCCCCCATAGGTGTCCCTTGCCTAAGAGGGAAGAGAGCCCTCACGTTTGTTCAATGTCTGCTGTGGGCCAGCTCAGGCCTTCTACCCACACTCACTTAAATAATCACCAAGACTAGGTGTTGTCCCCATTGAGGCTCGTAGACGTTGTTTGACTTGTCTGAGGTCACACAGGACAGGACTGAAATTAAGATCTTCCCAGTGCTGTGAGCCCCGCCTCTCATTCCTTCATCCACAACTGTTTGTTGGGCTCTGCAGGTGTCTCAGGTGAGTGGGGGGAGAGGCTGGGAAGCGGGTGTTCCCACCTTCAGGGCGTTTGCAGTCAAAGGGGAAGGCAATGTGGGGCCTATGAAGGGTTTTGTTGTCCCTGAGGAGATGAGGCCCAAATCAAATTTTCCAGAGCTGCTTGTGGTTGCTGCATGGAAGCCCACAGCTCCTGAGGGAGAAACACGAGTGCAGTGGGCAGATGTGGGGGCTGGCCTTGCCTTGGCGGGAGGTCTCTGCCCCCCTGTCCACTGTTCTGGGCTGCCTTCTGCCCACCCAGGCATCTCTGTGGTGAGTGTTCATAGGAAAAACTCCCAAGAGGCCCTACCTTGGCCCAGCCCCATCAGTGGGGAGGCTTGGACTTCCCAGGCCAAGCTCTGTGGATAGACAGGGATTCAGAGATGGGGATGGATCCAGGAGGATTTTTAGCAAAGCACCAACAGAATGAGTGTGGACTGACTGTACAGAGAGAGAAGAGGGAGGACCAGGAGGGGCCCATCCCAGGAGCAGGGTCAGATGAGCCTCCACATCCTTGGCCACCCACCAGCCAAGCTATGGGCAGAGCTACGGGACTTGGGGACAGCAGGAGGTGCTGAGGTAAACACTCCAGGAGTTAAGACCAAGCTGCCTCCTGCCAATAGGCAGGAAATAGCCCAAGGGTGCCCTTGGAAGGAGGGGTTTGGGCCGAGGAGCTGCTAAGTCTGAGGACTGAGAGCTCAAGTGCCCTCCCAGGGTCTGCTTGGGGACCTGTGGGGCTCCTGCAGGCCTCCTCCCAGGAAGCACCAGCTCAGGCTCAGCCATTCAGGAAGCTCAGGTCAAGACCAGGGGATGGAGCTGTGTACAAGACAAGATTCTGGCCTGCATGGGGCTGACATTCTAGGGAGAGGCAGTGGGCACAGAAATAAGTAAATCAGTGAATCATGTAATGTAATTTCAGACAGAGATAAATGCTGTGATGAAGGATGGAGACTACTTGTGGGTGGCATAGGGGGCTACATAGAGAGGGGGTCAGGGTGGGACCCTCTGGGGCATATAGCTGAAGCCTTAAGGAAGCAGCGGAAAGTGTTGGGGGGGGGGGGTGGCCTTGCAAAGGTGTGAAGTGGGAACACAGGGGCCAGGATGGCTGGGAAGGGGAGAAATGGTTGGAGCAAGGGCCGGAGGGGTAAGCTGGGCTTCAAAAGAATCATGTTAGGGAGCACGCCCCTGGGGAGGTGTGGAGGGTTTCCAGCAGAATGTGAGAAGTTCGAGTCCCCTCGCCCACCAGATTTTCCCTACAGCTCAGAAAACCCCTCCCTGGTAAGTTCCCTATATCAGCCATTTCCTGGGGTCTTTCCAGGGTCTCTGCCTCTCTCAGCCCCATGACAGGTACTCTTGGAGCTAGAATTTCCCCACAGCCATGAGCAGGAGCTGCAGCCAGAAAGGGGAACTAAAGCTTGTTCCCTGAAGACCAAGAGCGCAGAACTCCTACTGGGCATCAGGCCTTGTGCTGGGGGTGCTGTAGGCCTGGCCCCTCGAACCCTGACAGCCAGCCTGGAGACCCAGACTCAAAGCAACAGGCTCAGACGCATGTGGCCTAGAAGGCAGGAGGCAGGATTCAAACCCAGCTCCGTCTGACCCAAAGGTTTGTTGGACTCTCTCTGAGCCTCATGACAGCTTTGTGAAAGGGGGGTTGCAAGTCCTTTCTGCCTGCCCTCCATTCACTTCCCCTATTTTGCTAAGTATCACCCCCCGCTCCCAGTTGTTGAGCCAAGTGCCCCAGAGCCATTCTCGATCCCTCTCCTTCCTTGCCCTGTTTTCCCAGGGGCCTGTCACCAAGTGACCCTTGATGGGCCTTGTGGCAACTTTAACCCCTGCCATATAGGTTGTAATCATTTCCCCCTCCCTCTTGAGAGAAAAAGAGGAAATTAAATTGTGGCAGGTTATTACGGATGTAGAGAAAGCCACCTTAAGGCACCTTTCTATAAAGATGTGCTTCACATGACTGCAGTAAATGCAAGGTGTCTGGAAGCTGGGCCAGAGGGCGGCTCACGGGTGTCAATAAAGAACATGGTGGGGCCTTCGTGTTGGGCCCACCCCAGATAGCTGTGGGCAGGCGGTGGCCCCCAGGGCCCACGGCTTCTGTCTTGAAGTTGTAGGAAGGCTCCGACTCACCAGTTACCCCCCTTCTGCCACGCCCCATTTTTTTTTTTTTTTTGAGACAGAGTCTTACTTTATGGCCCTCCATAGAGTGCTGTAGCATCACAGCTCACAGCAACCTCCAGCTCTTGGGCTTAGGCGATTCTCTTGCCTCAGCCTCCCGAGTAGCTGGGACCACAGGCGCCCACCACAATGCCCGGCTATTTGTTGTTGTTGTTGTTGTTGTTGTTGTTGCCATTGTTGTTTATCAGGCCCAGGCCGGTTTGAACCAGCCAGCCGTGGTCCATGTGGCCAGTGCCCTAAACACTGAGCTATGGGCTCCGAGACAGCCATGCCCCATTTTGGAGAAATGCTCTGAAATTGATTGCGGTGATAGACACACAACTCTTTGTACCCACTCTTACTCTTTATTCTTTGTAAAACCCACTGAATTGTACACTTTAAATAAGTGAATTATGTGACAGGTAAATTATATCTAAATAAGTCTGTCAATAATAAACACTTGGGGTGCCCTATACTCCCCCTCTGTCAAAAGGTGGTGGTGGGGAAATCTGGATCTGCTGACATAAATATAGAATCCCCCAAATTATGAAAATATTCATATTCAGATATTACCTCATAGCTCACATTTCATCTGATATTACATCAGAGCTCACATTTCCTTTTTTTTTGAGATAGAGTCTCACTTGTTGCTTTTGGTAGAGTGCCGTGGTGTCACTGCAACCTCAAACTCTTGGACTCAAGCGATTGTCTTGCTTCAGCCTCCTGAGTAGCTGGGAATACAGGCAGCTGCCACAATGCCGGGCTATTTTTAGAGACGAGTTCTCTCTCTGGCTCAGCCTGGTCTTGAACCTGTGAGCTCAGGGAATCCACCCTCCTCGGCCTCCCAAGTGCTAGGATTACAGGCGTGAGCCACAGCACCTGGCCAGAGCTAACATTTCTTTAGACTGGCTTGTGACATACTGGACCCTAAGTGTCAACTCCTGTAACCCTCACTGCAGCCATGTCAGGCAGACATGGTAATCTCCCATTTGACAGATGAGGAAACTGAGGCACACAGTGAAAATGGAAGTTTTCAAAGATCACAGGCAAAGAAGCGTCACCAGCAGGAAGTGTCATAAGCAGGAGCTCTAAAACCCTCACTTCCACCCCACCCCCATACACAACTGGCAGGTCCCACCATGTTCTCTCTTGGCTCCTGGAAGCTACCAGCTGGCCCACTTCCCAGGCATATTCCACTTACTGTGGTCACGTGATGTCTATCTTTTGAGGAAGGTGTAACTTCCTTCAGATGACCTTGTTTTATCTTACTTCCCCGCCTGCCCCCTGCTGGATTATTCTACTGCAAACCTCAGACATCATATCATTTGATATGATACTGTAATATCCTCTAAAAATCCCATCTGTCCCCCAGGGTTCCCTAAACATATTTTTATGGTTGGTTGAGTCACACCAGGAGACAAAGCCCATATGTGGAGTTTGATCTGCACGGCTCTTACATCCCTTTGATCTGTAACGATTCCCTCCTCTGCACTTCCTGGCCCTTTCCTTGTTGCAGAAAGCGCAGGCCCTTCGCTGGTCCTCACTGACTTGCTCCCTCTTAAGCATCCTCCAGCAGAAAAGCCTCTGGCCTCCCGAGAAGCTGAGAATTCTACCTTATTGGCTGCTTTAAAAGAAATAAAATTAGGCCTGGGTAGAAAAGGGAGTCACACTGATGTCAGCAGCAGCTAGATATACTCATTGGTCCGTTTCATTATGAGTCCGTCAACCTCCCCTTCAAAGCACACTTGGAATCTGTCTGCATCTTTCTTGCAGGAAGTGGATTCAGGGAGGTGAGAGAGGAAGCAGGATGCCTGGGGGATGGGGGCTCCCACAGTCTAGGTGAGAGGTGACAGGAGCCTGGGGTAGGGCCGTGGTTTTGGTTGAGGAGGTCATGGGGATAGGTTCCAGGGGTCTCCTGGAGGCAGAATTGGTCAGATGCAGGAGGAGGTGAGTTAGAGAGAGGGCAGGAGGCATCAGTGTGCTTGGGGAGCTGGCTCCTTTCTTGCTGGAAAAGTAGCCTTCTTACCCCTTGTTCATCTGCCCAGATGCCTCCTTCCAGCACCCAGATGCAGCCTGGGAGATGACACACTCTCAAAAGGAGCGTGACGCACTCACTCTTCAGCATGGTCACCAGCACCCCACGCTCAGCCTTCCAAGGAGGACAAGCCAATAAGAGGGAAGCTTGGGGGCGCAGCAAGGGCGCGGTGCCAGCATTAGCCACTTTTTAGTTGCATGAGCCTGGGCATTTTCATAACTCTCTGGGCCTCAGTTTCTCCATCTGCGAAGTGGGGTTGGGGATGCTCTTTCTTTCTTCCTTTATTTCTCTCTCTCTTTCTTCTCTTTTGAGACAGAGTCTCACTTTGTTGCCCTTGGTAGAGTGCTGTGGCATCACAGCTCACAGCAACCTCAAACTCCTGGGCTTAGGTGATTCTCTTGCTTCAGCCTCCCGAGTAGCTGGGACTACAGGAGCCCGCTGCAATGACCAGCTATTTTTTTGTTGCAGTTTGGCCAGGGCTGGGTTCGAACCCGCCACCTTCAGTTTATGGGGCTGACACCCTACCCACTGAGCCACAGGTGCTGTCTGGGGATGCTCTTTCTTACTTTGGTGAATGTTTTTCAGGAATTAAATGGTAATCCCTACTATTAAGTGGTGGTCTTGAGCAAGAGAGCCCAAGTGGCCCAAGCAGGTGGGGACGGTGTAAGGCATGATGACAGGAAGTCTGGGCGTGAAGGGAGCTTTGTCTGCAGCTGACCAAGAAGTGGGGTTGAGTGCGTGCCAGCTGGTCCCTAGTCCCCATGGAATAAGTCTCTGCACACCCTGGGTGTAGGCACCACTGAACTAAGGAGGGTGCAGGATTTGGGGTACTGTCCATGGTTCTGAACCCACCTCCATACCAGCCTCTGCCAAGCCTGAGGGGGTTGGAGGGTTCCTTTATTTTCCTTTTGTACTTTGATGCTGAATGACCTATACGTTAATTAAGAGGAAGATTAGAAGACGGTTAAGGACTCAGACTTCAGAATCAGACTGCCTGAGGTCAAATCCTGGCTCAGCCACCTACCAGCCGCAGGGATCTTGTCCAGTTTTCTCAATAAACTGCCCGTGACTCAGTTTCCTCAACTATAAAATGAGCATAATTACAAGCCTTCCTAATAGGTTTGTTGTGAAGACTAAATAAAGTAAAGTAACTTTCCTAAGTGTGAGCTAACACTTTCAAACCGCTCAGAACCCTACTTGATATGAAGTGAATGGAAGCCCTTTACACGGTGTCCCTCACCCTTTGACGTGATCTCGATAGTCTACAGTTTCTTTGATTTCCAGATGACAGTGTGCATTTCTACAGCCATTTCTCTGAGACGCCTTATTCTTTTTGGCAATACATGAGAGTTAGGGACCATAATCTAGACACTTGGGGTACTACTCATCATTACTCATCATTGTGTTGAGGCTTAAAGCTGGAAAACCAATGTTTCTTCAAATTTAAGATTATAAGATTTTAAAATGTCAACTCACTGGTTTTGTTTTGTATCTTTTTGTGTTACATAGAAAATCTTGATTACTAGCAGCATGAACATAATTTCTTTCTTTCTTTATTTCCTTCTTTCTCTTCCTTCCTTCCTTCTTTCCTTCCTTCCTTCCTTCCTTCCTTTCTTCCTTTTTATCTTTTGACAGTCTTGCTCTTGCTCAGGCTGGTCTCAAACTCCTTAGCTTGAACAATCCTCCCACCTTAGCCTCCCAGTGGGCTAGAATTACAGGTGTGAGCCACTGCATTGGGCTGTGAACGCAATTTCTTATGTTCTTTATCTATATTACAAAATAAATAGTTTGGGGGGGGTGGGACACAATTATAAGAGGGACTTTACCTAATAAATGCAATCAGTGTAACCTGAAAAAAAAAAAGCAAATAGTTTCATTTTTTTAATTATAAAAAAGAGGTTTATTTGGCTTATGATTCTGGTGGCTGGGAAGTCTGAGATTGGGCAACTGCATCTGGTGAGGGCCTCAGGCTGCTTCCTCTTATGGCGGGAAGTGTTAGGACAGCAGGCATGTGCAAAGAGAGCACATGGAGAGGGAGGAAGCAAGAGAGAACACAAAGTTAATTGTTTCAACACAACAATGCCACTGTCATCTCTACCTGTAAGATGCTTGAGTGCAATAGAGGATTGCATTGTGGTTCTGTTTGTTGGTGGTTCTGTGGTCCTTAGGGTGAAACCCATTAGGAATATACCATCAAAATACTATTTTAAAGTCACTTCCAGTAATCCTTCTTAGTGTGCTTTTACTAAATTGACATACAGTCAGATTTCTTTCTTTATTTATTTAGAGACAGAGTCTCACTCTGTTACCCTGGCATCAGCTGAACTCACAGCAACCTCAAACTCCTGGGTTCAAGTGATGCCTCTGTCGTGGCTCCTGAGCAGCTGGGACTACAGGCGCCCACCACAACACCCAGCTAGTTTTTCTATTTTGGCCGAGATGGGGGTCTTGCTCTTGCTTAGAGTGGTCTTGATCTCCTGAGCTCAAGCAACCCACCTGCCTCGGCCTTCCAGAATGCTAGGATCACAGGCATAAGCCCTTTGTGTATGTGTGTGTTGTCTTAGATTTTACTTTATAATTTTGTAAGATATTTACATTTACAAAATAAAAGCTGTAAAACAAGACACACTCAGAGAAACCTAGATTCTTCTCCTGCCCCTTCACCGGTTTCCTCCCCCCATCCCCTAGGTAATCATTTCTGCTTTATCATCTCATTGTTTCTTCTTGAAAATACAAGCAGATGTGTACACAACACACACATTCAGAAGGCAGCAGGCTTTGCATATGCAGTTATGCTCCTTGGATTTTGTTATTTACTTGTTTTTGCTCAGCGGTATGTCCTGGAAATCAGTACCTGGTATTAGAGAGACAGCTTCCCCACCTCTGTTTATAGCAGCACATTCCTCTGTGTGGCTGTACTGGTTTATTCAGCCAGTTCCCTCCTGGCAGATGTTGGAGTTTGCAGTATTTTGCTCTTACTAGCAGTGCTGCAACAGAAAATTTTGCATGTCTGGGATTTTGCATTTGGAGCAGTGTATTTTGGGGACAGATTCCTAGATGCCCTCATAGGATTCTTTATCATAACTGTGACATATTAATACTCAGGAGAGGTGCATGACTTGGATAAGAGGGGCTGTGCTAAGGCCCTGTGGCAGGCGTGAACATGATGCATCGAAGTAACTGACAGAAAGTGGGCGAGGGCTGGAGCTCAGAAAGTGAGGGAGTGATGAGAGGCTATGTCTTTGGTTGGGGTGGGGAGTTGGTGAAGACCACAGGAAATATTAATAGATGGATTTGGGTGACCTGTGGGAGGTACAATGCACGGAAGCTGATGATTCTATTAGTTGGGATCTTGGTTCAGCTGCCACTTCAAAGACCCAAAATAAGTTGTTTGAACAAGAAAGGACTATTTTTCCTTTAACACGCAGTCCTAGTGTAAGGACACCAGTTCCGGTTTGACTACACCAAGGTGGCTGGGACCCAGGCTCCTCCCTTGGGGTTGCTCCACCATCCCTAAGCTGAAGGCTTTGTTCTGCTGCTGCAAATCAGATCAGTGCCATGTCCTGTACTCCATCTACCTGGGAGGAGAAAAGAGAAGAAAAGAGAAGGAAGAAGACCACCTGCCCTTTTTCCCGAGGGTACAACTCGGACGACTGACTTTTGCTTATATCCTTCCTATTGGCCGGAGTTTGACTGCCTGGCCATACCCAGCTGTAAGGGAGGCTGAGAAGTGCGGCCTTAACTCTGAGTGGCTGTGGCCAGCTAAGTATTGGAGGCTTTATTGCTATGGAAGAAGGGAGAGTGGATAAATCTCCACCACCTAGAGGGTTTGGAAAAGGGGGTGGAGGAAAGTGTTCCTCTTTGGCCCCCAGCTTGTGCATGGGGACCTCTTTGGCCCCCAAGTATGAGCAGAGGCGCTTTGCTGAGGCAGGGAGCACAGAAGGGCTGTCCCTTTCTAACCTGTACCACGTGGCTTGACAAGTGGCCTGGCCTTTCTGGATGGTGCTTGGGGAAACTAAGGCTGAGATGTGATCCAGTTTCACCTGACTGGGAAGGCAGGTGACCCCAAACTGTTCCCGGAGAAGAGGGGAGGGGTGCATGCTGCATGCCCAACCCCAGCTTCCCACGAAGGTACACCTGTGTTCTGAGCAGGACCTGGGAAGTCAGTGTTCACCCCTGTTGGCTGATTGATTGCTGTCCCCTCTGACCCCTGGCTGGGATAAGAGTGACCCTTCCCCTCCTTCAGTCCTGGGCAAGGCAGCCTGAACCTGGCTCAGGCTTGAGAGACACCGACCTGTGTTCAAATCCCAGATCTGCTCTGTGACCTTGGGCAAGTTGCTTACCTCTCTGAGCCTCAGTTTCCTTTGTACAATGGGATGAGGCAAGACCTATGGTGAGGCTGCAGTGGGAGGGTGTGTGTGGGCACAGACTTGCCACTTGATAGACACTCAGGGAGCAGTTGTCTCCCAGCTGAGGAGCAGCCTCCACGGCTACTCCATGATGACATGGTGCCCAGCTGTTAGGAGCTCTGGCTCCTGCCTCCCGTGACCTGGAGCATCTCAGGCTCATGCTGCAGGGGTGTGTCTGAGGGGAAGGCTTGTTGGAGAGGTGGGGGCCACCCTCCAGCACCACAGTGAGACCCCACTCCTAGCTAGGCCAGTCCCAAGAACCCATGTCACAAGATGTTGACAGGAGAATCACTACATGCAAACAAGACCATTCACAATAGGACCTGTGTCTGTCTGTACCAGCTCTGGTGGGCTGGGGTCCCCCAGAAAGCCTATTTGTGTATCAGTAGTGAGGGAACCCATAGGCACAGGAGTCAGGCTGCTGGGGTTTAAATCCTGCCTTCATCACTTCCTTTCTGGTTGACTTTTTCATTCTGTTTTCCCATCTGTTAAATGGGGGTAATGAAACCACCTATCACACAGTGGCACTGGGAGGATGAAGTGAGCTCAGTCCAGGCGGAGTGGGCACTAAGTGTTGGTAAATGGCAGGCAGCATACCTGGACCTCCTTGTCTGAGGGACCTGAGGAAGCTGTTGTCTGGTCATCTGGACAGGCCAGTGTTATGAGGGTCAAATAATGGAATTCCCTTTTAATCCCTTGTGAGTTCTTGCATACAACTGAATCACGTGGATCCCTGGTGTAATAGGGTTACAACATAATGGTAATAACACCAGCAATAATACGATCCCATTCAATCCTCATGACCATCTGGGAAATCTATGAGTACTATGACTTTAAGTTTGCATATGAAGAAACTGAGGCTTAGTTGGAGTGAAAGGAGCCAAGACCTGGGTCAGAACAAAGCCTTTTCTACTTCCCACAAAGCCAGGGGCCTTCAAAATAACACACAGTGATCCTTCTTTGTGATTGCCAGCTCTAACTTGCTTGTCCAGATGCTGCTATTCATTTATTTGTTCACTCATTCACTTATTCATTCACCCACCTACCAAGCCACACTGATGCCCTCTTCTCTGCCAGGCCCCGCTAGGTGCTGGGGATAGTTGCACCCCAGGCCCAGTCTCTCACCTTCAGGAGCTCAGGGTCCTGAAGGATCAGGCAGAACAAAGGCGTGTCATCCCAATCCAGTGTGAGAAGTGCTGAGACTGCCTGAAGTACATGGGGAATGAGGAGGTGGTCAGGGATGGCTTTCTGGGGGAGGCAGACCCAGAAGGAGAACTGAAGGATGAATAGAAGGAGGGTCCTCTTTTCTCTGGCGGGGCAGGGAGTGGAAAGGAAGGAAGACTTGTCAGGATGGGACATTTGAGCTACCTCCTCAAATGTGGACAGGATGAGCAGTGGACAGATATACAGGCCATGTCTTCCAGGCAGCAGAAACAGCATATGAAAGGCTCAGATAGAAAAATAACTATAGGGTAAAGGAGTACAGACAGTGACAGTGAATTTAGTATGCAGTAAGTGATCAAATTAGGGAAAAGGGTAGGAATGTTGTGAAGGGTGTGGCTTCCTTTAGAGTGCAATAGGGAGCCATTGAATGTTGCAGGAGAATAACTGGTAATGTCTGTGTTTTACAAAGATCACCCTGGCTGCAGTGTGCAGGGTGGCTGGGGATTGGGGCCGGGGCACCATTTGAAGGCTTGGGTGGTGATTTGAGAGAGGAGATGAGGGCCCAGCTCAGGAAGGACCCAGGGATGGGTGGATGGAAATGACAGAAGCAAAGAGGCAGAATGGACAGGGCTTGAGGACATAAATTTCCAGGGTAAATGTAACACCAACAGGCATAGATGCACAGTGTTGGTTGTCTGTTTACTTAACCAGTCATTCTCCACTCCGTGTGCGTTACAAATAGATCTGTGCAGAAAAGGGACTGCAGAGCTGCTAATAACCCAGAGGAGGGAACCTGGAGTAGAAAAGGATCCAAGAGTCTGTGCACATGTAGAGTGTTTTCCTACACGCAGCAGCGTGCTTTGTTGCGCACACTACCCCCACTTAATCCTCATCAAAATTTTAAGAGGAAGGCATTAATCCTGTACCCCTGTACCTAGTGTTAGAATTTAGGCCCTGGCTCTCTTTGGGGGAGAGGAAGGAGGTAGTGAATACTTTACAGGCTTTTCCAGGATGTAATAATGTTTCAGTTCTTGCCTTGTGTGTTTTTTCACAAGTGTGCTTTCTTTGTGGTGATTCTTTGAGCTGTGCACTTGTATTCTTTTCTGTAAGGGTTTTATACCTTGGTCAACAATAAATATATTTTAAAAATATGTTATATGCATTTTGCAAATGCATTGGGTTAAATCTCAAGAGGTTCTGTAGTACCCTTAAAGCTCCATTAGTGAGTGGTAGAGCCCTGAGCCCAGCTCTCTAAACTACCCAAGAAGGCCTAAACTTAGAAATCTCCCTGTCTCCTCCCTCTCGATAGCTTTCAACCGAGCCGTCCTTCCTGGCACGGCCTGCAGGAGGAGGCAGAGAGCAGGGGACGCGCAGGAGGCACCCGGCCGGGAGGGGGCGCTGCTGTACAGGCGGCGGGGCGCGGGGCTCGGGGCTGAACCCCGGGGACCGGCACTGGGCATCCTGCAGGGAGGCTGAAGGGAGGGGAAGCCTGAGTCAGCTCTTGCCCCATTTTACAGAGGAGGACGCCGAGGCCCAGAGAGCGGGAAGAACTACCTCAGGTTGGTGTTCCCACCTAGGAACTGACTTTGCGGGTGCTGTGGGGACCAGCGAGATTCCGGAGGGGAACAGCGGGGGTTCAGGAGTCCAGAGTCCCCCTCCGGAGCCGGTTTTACCCACTCACTTCCCAGCCTGTCCCGCCTGAGCCTCGGGTGTGGTCCAGGGAGCAGGTGAGACCCCCCAGATGAAAGGTCCGGGCACCCTCAGGCCGGCGTCATGCTGCGCAGCTCCGGGCTGGTTCAGGTTTCTAACCCGGGGTTCCCGGAGCTGCAGCCCGAGCCCTCTGAGGTTGTCTCCCAGGGCTGGCGGCACCTGCGGGCGCACGGCGGATGGTCCCGTTGGGCGTCACGCCCCCTTCCTGCTCTCCAGCCGCTAACCCGGGCAAGCACAGCAGGGGGCGGCGGGGGGCAGGCCGGACAGCTGCCACCCACACCGTGCACGTGGGGCAGCCATTTCCTTCTCTGAACCCTGCCGAGGAATTGAGAATGCTGAACCCCATTGTGCCAGCTCAGGTCTGCAAACGGTAATGGCCGTAATTTAGAGCTTCACTGATAAACATATATACACACACTCACAGGTGGCCATGAAGTTCGTGTTCAATTTAAAATAGCGTGGAATTTAAAATTGTATGTGTGTGTATGTATATATGCATATATGTGTGTACGTGTATATATGCACATATATGCACACATCTATTATTTTTTACTTGGCAGAGGGTGAATATCCTAAGCAGAAGAATTCCAAATAATTTAACTTGCTCAGCGGGACTATCAAGGTCAATAGGAACAGTGAGTGGCGAGCTACCTTGAGAGCGTGTCCCATTGGTAGGAAGTGAGGAGAAAGGCCCTTCATCTCTGTGGTCTTCCTCCCCAAACCCATAATCCCCAGTCTAAGACAGCACTTAGAAAGAGGTCAGCCAGATCCCAACTGAGGAACTTTCTGCAAAATACCTGATGAATACTCCCCAAAACTGGCAAGGTGATCAAAAACATGAGGAGTTTGAGAAACTGTCACAGCCCAGAGGAGCCTACGGAGACATGACAGTTAAATGCAATGTAGTGTCCTCGGTGGGATCCTGGGACCGAAAAAGGACATTCAGTAAAAACTAAGGAAATGTAGGCTTTAGTTAGTAATAATGCATTCATGTTGGTTCATTAATTGCGACAAATGCGCCATAGTCATGTAAGATGTGGGGCAAATTGGGTGAGAGAATATGGGCCCTCTCTACTGCCTTCACACTTTGCCTTTTTTTTTTTTAATTTAATTTAATTTTTTATTATAGATAAAAATATGCACCATAGATGTGGCCCAACCCATTACCCTCCCTCCATCCAAACCACCCCCCTCCCTTCCCCTTCCTTGGTCCTTTCCCCAAAGTCTTGTGGTATAGTTGGGTTATAGCCTTCATGTGAAAGCTATAGTTTAGCTTCATTGTAGGGCTGAGTACATTGGATACTTTTTCTTCCATTCCTGGGATACTTTGCTAAGGAGAATATGTTCCATCTCCATCCATGTAAGCATGAAAGAGGCAAAGTCTCCATCTTTCTTTAAGGCTGTATAGTATTCCATGGTATACATGTACCACATTTGCTAGTTCATTCATGGGTCGATGGGCACTTGGGCTTCTTCCATGACTTAGCAATTATGAATTGGGCTGCAATAAACATTCTGGTACAGATGTCTTTGTTATATTGTGACTTTTGGTCTTCTGGGTATAAACCTAGTAAAGGAATTATAGCAAATGGATAGCCAGCCCCTGGTTAGCATGTCCCTCTTAAATCACATGTCTAATGTAAGACTGAATTAAAATCATTCAAAAAGTAGACTAGGAATTAGATAGTGGGGTTATGTGGTTTCCTCCCTGTCCTGCTATTAAGTTTACACATGAATCATAATTAATCTATGTAATATGAATAATGCAAAAAATAAGATCTGTTAAATATATTGAAAATAATTTTTCTTTTTTTAGCAGAATATGGTAATAAGAATAAGACTTTTGTGGAAGCGTTACTGTTATTCAAAGTCTTGTCTCCCCTTACACCTGCTATCTTTGTGAGTGAGGTCCTTGGTGAGCTACTATTATGTTATTACAGTGTCTTAAAAGGTATGTTTACTACTGGCTCAGGATAAATATTTGGTAAAGTCACAGCTAACCTGAACTTTCAGTTTCCTAGACATCAATATTAGGCAGAAATAATAGCAACAAACTTGATGTCATAGTGGCATTTTTCAAATGGCCGTCTTCATAGTGTCACCTGGTCTCTGCTTACTCTTCTGAGGACTCCCCCTCTCTGCCCTCAGCCTCCCCCCAGCTTTGAGATGAAGTGGATGTCTGGGGAGGTCAGAGGCACTATCCATTTCTAGCTCATGAAAGCTGGTACCTACCTTTGGTAAGGTAGCAGCATAGGGCATATAACTCAGAGGTTTGAGTCAAAGGGTTTTTGAAAATTGTTACAAATAGCACGTTAATGTAGCCACAGCTTTCTAGTTCCTAAGGCTTCTTGCTTGCAGAGTCCTTTCTCTTTCTCCACCAGGGTACTTTTCTGTGAGGCAGAGATTTACATAATGGTAGAATTAAGTTTATTATTATAAAAACCTAACTGCAATCACAGTCTGAGTTAAAAAGCCCCTGAAAACCTGTCACTTGGAACAGCAATCACATTTAGCATGAAGAAGGGTTGAAATGCTGAGTCAGCTGGATTTCTGGTCCTCTGGTCTGGTCAGAGTCTTAACTCTGTATGTTCAGTGCTTTTAGGCCAAATTCAGAGGCATTTTTATGTAGTATTTACCCTTTAAAATATAGGTACTATGGTTTAAATAATCCCTCACAGAAAATCTAAACTTTTAGTATAAAGATCTTGTTGACAATAGAAAATCTGGGAAATACAGACAAAGAAGAAAATTAAAATTACCATTTATCCTAAAATTTAGAGGTGACAATTATTAATAGTTTGGTATAATTGCTTCCAGATTTGCCTTATGAGTATATGTATATATGCACATATATATATATATGCATGTGGGGGTCATTCCCTGTATGGTTTTGTACATATTTTTATACTTCATGGTATAAGAATTTTACCTTTTTAAAAATTTATTCACATGTGAGACTTGGGCATGGTGGGTCACATCTAAAATTCCGGTACTTTTGGAGGCTGAGGCAAGATGATCTCTTGAAGTCAGGAGCTTAAGATCAGCCCAAGGAACATAGCAAGACCCTGTCTCTGTAAAAAGTAGAAAAAATAGCCGGGCTTGGTGGCTTGTAGCCTGTATCTATAGTCATAGCTACTCAAGAGTCTGAGGCAGAAGGATCACTTGAGCCCAGAAGTTTGAGGTTGTGGTGAGCTATGACCACACCACTGTCCTCATGCCCTGGCAACAAAGTGAGACTCTGCCTCAAAAAAAGACAAAAAAATTATTCACATGCACCTGCTTGGTATTTGATAGGTTTTCTTTTTATGTGTTTTAATTGTTTTTCTTGCTATTATAGATGCAATTTTTTCCTTCTACTATATATATCTTCTAACTTGTTTTTGCTAGAAGAAGGGAAAGCTCTGGAATTTCATGTGCTTTTCTCAGATCTGACCATTTTACCAAATTCTTGTATTCCAGCCAAGAGTTCTTAATTTCATTCTCATAAATTTTCATAGGTATATAATTATACCATTTGCAATTAAAAGTAATTTATTCCCACTTATGTTATTTATGTCTTGTAGAGAGTGTTTGTCAGAACTTATAGAAGAGTATTAAGTGATATAGCAACATAAAGGATCTTTGATTGGTTTTGATTATGTTGGGAACACCACTACTGTTTCATCACTTGTGTCTTAGCTCTTGGTTTTAGGAACATGTTTTTATTACTGGGTGCTGTTTTTTTAAAAATTTATACTCAAATGGGTGATTTTCACTGAATGCCTTGTGAACCAGGACTGTTGTTATTAATTAATTAATTCAACAACCTATGCTTACATTAAAATCCAGGCAAGAGACGACAGTGGCTAAATTTCAGTGGGTTAGGGTAGCATCCTTCAAAGCTCTGTTGGATTCTAGATGTATTCACCAAAGTTTCCTGGATGGGGAGGTAGGAGAGAGACCAGTCCCGGTAGCTTGATGATGTTTGGCCTGAGAAGCAGGAAGGACGGAGCTGCCGTCATGCAAGGTGGGGAAGGCTATAGATAAAAGCAGGCTTGGGAGGAAGAGCAGGAGTCCTATTTTGAACTTACTGAATTTGGGATGTCTTTTGGACATCTGAGTGGAGATACCAAATAAGAAGTGGGCTTTGAGTGGGCTCCACACCAGGGTCTTAGCAGAATACACAAATTGAGACTCCGTGGGCACTTCCTGGTATTCAAAGTTTTAAGACCACACAAAATCACTGGGAAGATGAGTATACACGAGAAAAGAGGGAAAACCAGCAAAGAAGGCTGAGAAGGATCAGCTGATGAGGTAGAAAGAACACCGGTTACGTGACCCTGGATGCCAAGTAAAAGTCATATATTAAGGAAGTGTCTGAGAATGCTGACATATCAGACAGCACAAGGACTGAGAACTGACAGCTGAGTTGGGGAGTGTAGGAGATGTTTGGCAAGGAACGTGTCAGTGGTCAGGGAGCTTCAACCCCGCAGTTCCCCTCTGAGGCCTGAGTATCCTAGAGATACAAAAAACGTGTAATTCTGTGCAGCACTTACATAAAAGGAAAAAAAAAAAAAAAAAAAAAAAGAACTGAGAAATCCATTAATAAGAGAATAAACAGGCAGGTCATGGTGGCTCACACCTGTAATCCCAGTGCTTTGGGAGGCTAAGACAGGGGGACCCCTTGAGCTTAGGAGTTTGACACCAGCCTGAGAAAACAAGACCCCATCTCTACTAAAAATAGAAAAACAGCTGGGCATTGTGGTGTGCACCTGTTTTCCCAGCTGCTCAAGAGGCTGAGGGATGAGGATTATGTGAGGCCAAAAGACTGAGGTTGCTGTGAGCTGTGATGCCACAGCACTCTACCCAGGGTAATGGAGTGAGACTCTGTCTTAAAAAAAAAAAAAAAGGGAGAATAAACAAATTAGATTGACGTATATCCATTAAGAAAAAAATCAACAGGAGAAGAGGAATTAAAGATAGTGTAGAAAATTCTTTTGAGGAGTGTTGGTACAAAGGAAATAAATAGGAATATAACTGGCAGCAGCGTCAGGATGCAAGAGGCACGGCCAGGGGTGCAGCGGCGTCAGGACGCGAGAAGCATGGGTAGAGGTGACCATCACCAGGACAGACTGCAGGTGGCATAACCTGGTAAGATTCAAAGCTGAAAGTTTTAGAGGGAGAATGGTCTGAAAGCAGCAGTGGGAGAGGATCCTGCCCCACTTCCAGGCTCAATGCTGCAAGATCCGTGGGGACAGAAGGCATGGCCACCACTCGCGAGGCCAACAGTGGAAGCAATGTCCTCTGAGAGCCCCTGGTGTCCAGCAGTGCCCGAGGGTGAAGGAAGCATGAGCGCACAGACTGCAGAGCCTGGGGATGTGCTCTGAGCAGGCACACAGCAGAGGTTTGGGGATGTGGGTGGTGGAGAGATGGATGAGAGGACGTGCCGAGCATTATTTGGGAGTAGCTGCAGAAAGGGGGTAAGGGGCATAATGAGAACTGGTGCAGTGGCCATGGGAGGTGGGGAGGGTTGGGTGTCCATGTCTGCCCCTCCCCCTAGTGAAGAGGGTAGAGGCCTAAGGGAGGTGGGGTGGCCCCGGCACACTGCCTGCTTCAGTCTGACCCTCCTTAGGGGACGGCCTCTCTGACCTGCAGGTGGGTGCTTGGTCTGACACTTGCTAATGGACTTGAGGACTATGGGGAGACTGGGTGTTACCTCAGAGTCTGGGGTTCCCCTTCCACGATCAGGTCTGCATTTCAGAAGGAGCACTCTGGCTCCAGGTGGGACACCCCCAGGTGTGAGGACAGCGCAGTCAGCAGGTGTGATCCAGAGGGAACAAGGAGAGGGGCCGTAGCACAGAGATGGCACAGGGAAGTGGGCAGATTTGGGAAGCATTTAGGAGGTAAAATTGCTTCTGACTGGTAGCAGATGGAATGTTTTTGTGAAACATGAGGAGGAATTTGGGATCATACCCAAATCTCTTGATTTGGCACCAGGAGAAGGTGTAATCCCCAGCACTAAGCCCAGAATTTGGCACGTGGAAAGCACATTTGTGTAGTAAGTGGAAGGATGAATAAGTGATGCTGTGCTTGCCTTTATGTATAATGCATCATGCAACTCACCTCAGCTAAACCTATCCGGTGCGACAGGATGTAGGACCAAAAGTTTCCTGGCAAGTCTGGCCTTGAGTAATTAGACCCACTTGGCAGAACTCTCTGGCCTTCTCTGAGGAGAGTACACAGGAAGTGTCGCTGTTTGTTAACAAGCCCAAGAAGTCTCGCTTAGGTAAGGTAGGATTCCTTTCACGTTTTAAATGGCGTTATAGATTAAAAAAGAAAAAAAGAACTTTTTATTTGAAAATAATTTCAAATTCATAGAAAGTTGTAGAAATTAAGATATTACATAGAACACGTTCATCTGCTGTTACCCAGATGCACTTACTGTGAGATATTACTCCGTTTGTGTTCTCTCCCCACTCCAGTCCTCACAATTCTTTTCTGAACAATCTGAGGGTAAGTCGCATGTGGCATAGATTTTAAATGTTTCAGTGCATATTTCCTAAGAACACGATATGCTCTGATGTGACCCCAGTACAGTTATTGACTTAATACGTTTATATTGACAAAATACTTTTATCATCTGTGTTCTAGATTCTAGCTTTTTTGGTTCGTGTAATAATGTCCATTACAGCATTTTCCTCTTCGGATTCAGGTAGCCTCCTTTAATCTGGAACATTTTCTAAGCATTATCTTTCATGCAGTGGATGTTTTTCTGGGAATGTGATTGCACCTCACTGTTGTAAAAAACAGAAAGTTGCTTGCTTTGTGGTTTTCTGCTTTTTCCTTGTGATTAGGCTGAAATTATGCATCCCTAACTGCACAACTGCCAAGTTGAAGTGGTGTCATCTGGAGGCCCATGATGGACACTGGTCCCTTGTTGGTTGGTCAGTCTGATCACTCGGTCACCGGGTTGCCTGATTTCTCCGCTGTATCATTTCTGTTTCTCCCGGGTGACTAATAAGCAGTCTGTGGGGAGAAACTAAATAGTCAGCTTCTCTTTAGAATGTCCCTGTAGATTTAACGTTCTTTGAGGATTCTTGCCTGATCCAACTGTTTGCTAAGATGGCTGCAAAGTGCTGGTGTGCCAGTGTCCATTCCCTCCACATTTATGAGCAACACTCAACATGCCACTGTAAGCCAGAGGCCCTTTTATTTGTTTATCTGTTGTCAGTACTTAATAATTCCTATTTTTTTCGTGGTTGTTAATGCATTATTGTACCTGCTATTTTGATGTAGATTTGGTCATGGAAACTCCTTCAGTCCTGCTTCTGTCACCGTTATTTTGGGATACTATCTTCCTTGTTTGGTAGGAATGTTTCAGGTGCATCTTGTATCTACCCTGCCCCCACCCTGGTATGTCATTTCTCCAAGGAGCCCTGGTTCCTGTTAATGGGAAATAGCCTTCGTCTGGGTGCTAGATGTGGTCATGGCTGCTGTGGTGACTTTGCCACTTGGCCTTTTCAGTGGGCAGAGCTAGGGAACATGTGCCCATTCACAGACCTGAACTCCCACACACAAATGTAAGTACATGCTTATATACATGTGCATATAAACATACTCAAATTTGAACATACTTTAGAAGCCACGAGTTCACATCATCCCTGTAATTCCCGTCCACACCCGCAGGTCTTGCCTTCCCCCATTTCATAGTGTGTATCTTTTCTTTGGCCATGAGAGCTTCAGCTCCTGACAACACCACATTCACTCATTTACTCAATTCTAAAGCACATGTCAAATACTTGCAGAATTTCTTTAGTCAGAACACTAAAATAGATAATTGCTTGTGGTTCTTTTCACCTCCGCAGACCGCCCAGCTAGGACTGACGGCCTGTAGTCACATCCTGTGTCTCGTGAGCTTGGCCTTCCCTCTTTCCCTTGTTTCCTCCCTCCCTCCCTCCCTCGCTCCCCTCATTGCTGTGGTTGTGTGCTCATTTGAAATCTAGGCTTTTTTCAGTTTGGGTTCAGTTACAGTTCCCGCCCCTTTACATCTCGTTTATGTAATTTTACTTTTTGAATATGTTGAAGGTTAGCGTGCTTCCAAAACTCAAAACTTGACAACACAGCGCACTCAGAAGTGCCATGCTCCTTCTGTCCCTTCCTTATGATCAACTTCAGTGTTTTCTAGTTCATCCTGTTTCCTTTTGTAAAGGTAAGTATTGTTACCTTATTTTCCATCTTTCTTACTTGAAAGGTGGCATGCAGTATAGAGGCTTTTGAACTTTGTTGTTGGATTTTTCTTAACTTAGTATTGTCTCTAGAAATCACTCAGTGCCAGTTCACTGAGCGCTCCATTCAGCCTAGGGATGACGGTCTTTTCAACCATTTTCTTATACACACATGTTTAGGTAGTCTGGTTAAACTTTCCTTCATTTGACAACTTTGTGTGGGCTTACTTTTGGAGAGGTGTCTGTGGGATAACTTCCGAGGACGGGGATTGCTCGGTCACAGGGTAAGCACCTGTGTAGTTTTGTTTGGTCTTGCCAGGTCCCTCCCTCCCACCCTCACCCTTAGTTTTTGTACCATTTTGCATTTCCAACTACAATGCCTGAAAACACTGGGACTACCGATTGAATATTTCCCCCACCTGTTCCTAATTGAGGCCATCACGGCAGTATTTGGATCTTGATGCCCCACGACAGTTTGGAGTCTTTCAGACCCAGTGAGGGACTGCTGGACTTGTGGCCAAATAACTTGGCTCATGTCCTGATGTCTCCTTATCTGCACAGTTCCTTTATGTTAAAGCTGCACATTTAACTTCCTTATCTGTAAAGTGAGGGTGATGTTTGTCTTGTGGAGCTGTCGCTAGGTTGAAAGCTCCTAGTCCAAAGTCGGATTGCCCTTGGCACCCACTCCACCTGCCTGGATCAGAACCGTCTTGGTGTTATACCACTTAAGCTACTGGAGTCTTGGGCAGGAAAGGGCCACAGGGATCACCTTGCTCTTGGCCAGTCTCGGCCATAGGATGGGTTGTGCCCGAGCAGTAAGGGAAGCCCAGGTTTTCCAGGCCCATACCTTTCCTTTGCTTCATTTGCTGGTGTGTTTTGTTGACTTTGTCTGTATTTTAAATATATGGGCCCTTTATACTGAAGAAATGAAAATTCTATAAAAAATTTCAGTGTTGGTAGATCTTACCAGCTATACCTCCATTTTAAGAATATTTATTAGAACCTTTTAAACATTTGTAAGATTGAGAATAAAAGTTATTTTATTAAAACAAAACTTAAATCAATCTGTAAGTATATTAGAGAAATGTTGACCTTTTGGAAATACTACAGAGCAGATGAGGAAGAGGCAGAGTAGAAACAATAATAGAAGCAAATCGTCTGGACGTTTAAGTTTGTGTCTGCGAATTCCTTCAAATGGAAAGCAGAATCAGCTCAGCGTAGTAGTTTTCAAAGTTTGCTGAAATATGATGTAAATATTCGCTAATGCTTTGGCTCATATTCTCCTGGAATTTTTGGAGGAAAAGAAAGTAACAGGAGCAGCAACACCGTCTAATAGATCCTTCCCAGTTCTGTAATTTATGATTCTGTGAATTAGGATTGCATACAGTCATTCATCAAGCAGTCAGTTTACTGACCTGTCAATGGAGAAAATGGTTCATTTAAAAATTATTTCAAAATATTAAGAAGTTAGAAATGTTTTTGTCACATTGAAATCTTTTAAAATGCGTAATCTGGAGCGTTTAGCGTGCTCATCACCCAGTACCCAGTAGGTGGATTTTACCCCTTCCCCTTCTGGATTGCCAAGGACTTTTGCATCTATTTTTCTCGTTTAGTATATATTTTGAAATATAATCTACATGGCTGACCAGAGGATTAGAATATTTTTGCTATTTTTGTTCTTTTATTGTGAAATATAAATGCAGAATGAAAATTAATTTTATTGTCTAAGTGCTCTGGTGAAAGGCATCACACTTTTTCAATGAAACTACATTACATACATTTCAAAAAGAATTAAAAAGAAAACTTGTATGTGTTTAGAGAGGTGTTTCTGGCTAGTGAAGTATTTCCCTGAACTACTTAAAATACAGTTCCCCCGAAAGAAAGTTGCTCGAATAAATTAGGAAAATAACCCACTTCTTTAGCAGCTCTTGGAGATTCTCAGTAACGTTAGCACATTAAAAGGTCTGAGTCTTTAAACCCAGTGTTTTCATTCTTATTTGAAGGTAGAAACCTTGTATGCCAATATTGCAAGACATTAGCATAGTAAGAAACACTCTTTGGAGAGTAAGTAAAAAAAAAAAAACTTGAAAGAATAAAGCATTTTATTGTGTCTTAACTTTTCCTTCTGACTTCTGTTTCTAAGTAATGGCAAAATTGGTGAATTTTGTTGCAGGGTTCACTCTGAATTCATTAATTGGGTTGAAATCAGGATGCCTGCAAGAGAGAGCTGTGCAAACATGAGGAAAGCCGGGAAAACACTTCGCCCCGTCTCACATGCACTAACAGAGTTCAGTTTTCAAAAGTACAGTCACCCAGTTTCACCATTTAGAAAGATAAAATTTCTCAAGACATTTACAATTTTATAATCCCTCTTTGGCATGTATTTCCGGCTGAAGAATAATGTTTTTCTGTTCTACCCCTAGCCTTCCTTTGCTGTATCAGTTATTAAGAAGAAAATCACTTCAGTTATTTGCTATCAGGTTTCTAATACTTTTTAAATTTTCTCCCAGTGCCTAAAGTAAATTAATGATTGCCAAGTAAACATAAATCTTATATGGGTGGAATAAGGAAAAAAAAGAACAAAACCCACAATCCTCTAGACTTATATAATCTTTGCACGTAAAGATTGTGGATCTTCGAGTATCGGCATAATGACTTCATCTCCTTATCCTTATAAGTTCTCATCTCTTTGCTCTTAAATAATAATCTACACAGTATGTCTCGGGTTATTTCTAGTGACCTTGGAAATAGGACAATTTTATAATAATAGGATTAAGAAGATGTTCATCCTCTAAGTCTCGGGAGGCTGTGCAGGGCTGGCTGCCAACTGAAATAGGGAAGAGCCCGTTTAGAGCACAGGACTCTGTGTGGCAGTGAGGTCTCATGGCGCACACTTACATGGACCTGGAGGCCATGGGCTGCTATGCACCCCGGCCATGTGCTATGGTCTGCTGCTCCGAGGCTATACACCTGAACCCTATGAGCAGCTGTAACACAGCAGGAAACGTTAGTGCATCTAAACATAGAAGAGGTGCAGTGAAGATGTGGCTTTATGATCTTAGCTCCCCCGTCACATGTCTTCCATTGGTGACTGAACTGCCCTTATGAAGTGTATGACTAAATATTTTTTTAAAGAAGAAAACGAAAACAAAAATATAGTCTCCCGCTGAGCACTCCTGCCTCCTGACAGGAACCTGGGCTCTCCCCTCTGCCGGAGGAGTTTCTGTGATTTCCTGCATCCCCTCCTCCTGTCGCCTACCCCCCACCCCCCATTCCCTTAGCTGTTGAGGAGATGCATTCTGAATTCACGGACTCGGTTTCTCATCTTTGAGTTTATAATCCCTACCCCTTTCACAGACGTCAGCAACGATTTCATGCCGTGAAATGCAGTCACCTCCTTTTAAACTCGTTTTGACCTTTCTGGGTCACTTGAGATGTCTGATCTCTCTTCCCAGTCTCTCTGATACCATCTCCTGGTTTAATGTAGCGACCCTCACTGCACCTGCAACCCCACCTTTATCCATTCTCCATGTGCTCCCTGAGCAGCCCCTTCACTCTCGGCTGAGATGGTCTGTGTCAGCAGATGCGACCTCTCGGGGTTCTGCACCTGCCTGCTCCCTGGCCCTCCTGGCAAGCCACGAGCACCTCAGAATCAGATTGTCTTACCCTGAACTTACTGTCTATTCCCTTGCCATCCAAATCCCCACTTTCCCCCACTTGCTGTATTTTAATAGTTAGCAACTCCTGAGCCAGAAGCCAGGGAATCTAATTTTCTTCCTCTGCCTGGCGGGGTTTTGGAATGACAGCTGCCCTTTCTGTAACTCACACATGTTGGCTTTGTTTCCATCATTCCCTTCATTTTACAGAAAAACTCTTAAGTTGGGCACCATCTTTCTAGTTGGGCTTGGGGGAGATTTCGTGCCTTATTAAAATGTTCTGTCCTTATTAAAGGTGGGAGATAAATCATTTCAATTATTCCTCTGTGCTGACAATTTTGTATTTATGTGTCCATAGAAACCTCATTCCAGAGGCTTTTCTGTATTTGAGACCTGAGTTTGTTTGTTAGATTTGAAACTAAATTAGCAATTATATAACTTCACAGAACTTGTGGTCTATCATTTTAGCATTCATATTTTGCTTAGTTTTCTATTTAATAACTTAAAATAGCATCTTCTGCAAAATTATTATAGAATTACAGGTGTACCTCATTTTATTGCTCTTCATTGATACTGCATTTTTTATACCCTGAATATTTGTGGTAACCTTGCTGGGTTGAGCAGCCAGTCAGCAGTGTTTTCCCAACAGTATGTGGTCACTTTGTGTCTCTGTGTCACATTTTGCTTTTTCTCACAGTACTTCAAACTTTTCCGTTATATCTATTTTGGTGATCTGTGATCAGTGATCTCTGATGTTAATATTATAAATGTTTGTGGCAACACAAACCGTGACCGATGAGTCAGCAAGCTTAATTGATAAATGTCGTGTGTTCTGAATGATCCACTGACCTCCCATTCTCCCATCTCTCTCTCTTTCCTCGGGCCTTTCAATTTCTAAGACACAACAATATTGAAATGAGGCCAATTAATAATTCTGCAATAGCCTCTGAGCATTCAAGTGAAAAGGGTTGCACATCTCTCATTTCTAATCAAAAGCTAGAAATTATTCTACCCAGTGAGGGAGGAATGTCATAGCCGAGGCAGGCAGAACGCTGGTCCTCTTGTACCAGTCTGCCTAGTTGTGAACACGCGGGAAACATTCGTGAAGGAAATTCAGAGTGTTACTCCAGTGATCACAGGGATGATAAGGGGGCAAAACAAAGCTTTATTGCTGATGTTGGAGAAGTGTTGATGGTCTAGAAGGAAGATGGAACCAGCCACAGCATTTCTATAAGCCAGCGCCTAATCCAGAGCAAAACCCTAAGTTTCTTCAGTGAAGGCTGAGAGAGGGGAAGAAGTTGCAGAAGAAAAGTTTGAAGCTAGTAGAGGTTGGTTCATGAGGCTGAAGGAAAACAAAAGTCTCCATAACATAAAAGTGCAAGGCAAGGCAACAAACTATCCAGATGTAGCTAATTTCATTGTTGAAGATTATCAGTGGAGATAAAACAGGCTTCTATGGTAGGAAGCCATCTAGGACTTTCACAGCTGGAGAGGAGACGTCAGTGCTGGCTTCAAAGCTTCAGAGGACAGGCTGACTCTGTTGTTAGGGGGTAACGCAGTTGTGACTTTATGTTAAAGCCAGTGCTCACTGATCATTCTGAAAATCCTAGGGCCTTTATGAATTATGTTAATTACTCTATGGTCTGTGCGTGGAACAACAAAGCCTTTATGATAGCACATCTGTATAGCTTGGTTTATTGAAAATCTTATGCCCACTCTTGAGACCTACTGCTCAGTAAAGATTCTTTTCAAAATATTCCTGCTTATTGACAATGCATCTGCTCCCCCAAGAGCTCTGAGGGAGATGCATGAGATTAATGTTTTTCATGCCTGCTAGCACAGTGTTAAATCTGCAGCCCATGAATCAAGGAGCAATTGACTTTCAGGTGTCATTATTGAAGAGAAAAACTTAAGGTTGTAGTTGCCCCATAGGTAGTGGTGATTCCTCTGATGGATCTGAGTCAAGTTAAATAAAAACCTGGAGAGATTTTATCGTTCTGGATGCCATTAAGACCATTCATGAAGCACGGGAGGAGAATAAAATATCGACATGGACAGGAGGTTGGAGGAAGTTGATTCTGGCCCCATGGATGATGTTGAGGGGTTCACGACGTCCCTGGAGGCAGTAATTGTGGAAGTGGCGGAGAAGGCAAGGCAACCAGAGAGGGAAGGGAAACCTGAGGCTGTGACTGAACTGTTGCAATCTCACGATAAACTTGAAAAAAAAAAAAAAAAAAAAGTTGCTTCTTATGGATGAGAAGACAAAATGTTTTTGTTTGTTGTTTTTCTTGTTGAGAAGTTTTGAGAAGAAATCTACTCTGGGTGAAGATGCTTCACAGCATCTAGAAGTTGAAATGGCAGCAGAGGCGTGAGAATGGTGCAGAAATGTGGCTGATAAAGCAGCAGCTGTTTGAGGGGAGTGACAATAATTTTCCTTTTTTTTTAATTATTAAATCATAGCTGTGTATATTAATGTGATCATGGGGCACCATACACTGGTTTTATAGACCGTTTGACACATTTTCATCCCACTGGTTAACATAGCCTTCCTGGCATTTTCTTAGTTATTGTGTTAAGACATTTATATTCTACATTTACTAAGGTTCACACGTACCCTTGTAAGATGCACCTCAGGTGTAATCCCACCAATCACCCTCCCTTCACCCAGCCTCCCCACTCCCTCCCCTCCCTCTCCATATTCTTAGGTTGTAACTGGGTTATAGCTTTAATATGAAAGCTGTAAATTAGTTTCATAGTAGGGCTGAGTAGATTTGATATATTTTATTCCATTCTTGAGATACTTTATTAAGAAGAATATGTTCCAGCCCCATCCATATAAACATGAAAGAGGTAAAGTCTCCATCTTTCTTTAATGCTGCATAATATTCCATGGTGTACATATAGCACAATTTATTAATCCATTCGTGGATTGATGGGCACTTGGGCTTTTCCCATGACTTAGCAATTATGTATAGGGCTGCAATAAACATTCTGGTGCAAATATCTTCATTATAATATGATTTTTGGTCTTGTACTAGGTAGAGGAATTATAGGATTGAATGGCAGATCTATTTTTAGATCTCTAAGTGTTCTCCATTCATCTTTCCAAAAGGAATGTATTAGTTTGCATTCTTACCAGCAGTGTAAAAGTGTTTCTTTTTTTCCACATCTATGCCAACATCTCTGGTCTTGGGATTTTGTGATATGAGCTAATCTTACTAGAGTTAGATGATATCTCAAAGTAGTTTTGATTTGTATTTCTCTGATGATTAAGGATGATGAGCTTTTTTTCATGTGTTTGTAGATTTTGTGTCTGTCTTCTTTAGAGAAGTTTCTCTTTAAGTCCCTTGCCCACCCTGAAATGGGATCACGTGTTCTTTTCTTGCTAATAAATTTGAGTTCTCTGTAGATTCTGGTTATTAAACCTTTGTTAGAGACATAACCTGCAAATATCTTCTCCCCTTCTGTGGGCTGTCTGCTTGCTTTACTTACTGTGTTCTTGGCTGTGCAGAAGCTTTTTAGTTTGATCATGTCCCCCCAGTAGTGTATTTTTGATGCTGCTTCAATTGCCGAGGGAATCCTCCTCATAAAATATTTGCCCAGGTCGATTTCTTCAAGAGTTTTTTCCTGCACTTTCTTCAAGTATTTTTATAGTTTCATGTCTTAAGTTTAAATTTTTAATCCACTGAGAGTCTATCTTAGTTAATGGTGAAAGGTGTGGGTCCAGTTTCAGTCTTCTACAGGTTGCTAGCTAGTTCACCCAGCACCATTTGTTAAATAGGGAATCTTTTCCCCACTGAATGTTTTTAATTGGCTTGTCAAAGATCAAATAATGGTAAGTAGCTGGATTCTTCTCTTGGTTCTCTATTCTGTTCCATACATCTATCTCTCTGTTTTTGTGCTAGTATCATGCTGTTTGATCATTATCTATTTATAGTATAGTCTGAGGTCTGGTAGTGTGATTCCTCCTGCTTTGTTTTTATTTCTGAGTAATGTCTTGGCTATTTGAGGTTTTTTCTGAGTCCATATGAAACGAAGTATTATTTTTTTTGAGATCTTTAAGTGTGACAGTGAAGCTTTAATAGAGATTGCATTAAAGTTGTATATTGCTTTGGGTAATATGGACATTTTAACAATGTTGATTCTTCTCAGCCATGAGCGTGGTATGTTTTTCCATTTGTTAACATCTTCAGCTATTTCTTTCCTTAGAATTTCATAGTGCTCTTTATAGAGATCTTTCACTTCCTTTGTTAGATAAGCTTGCAAATATTTCATCTTCTTTAGCACTACTGTGAATGGAATAGAGTCCTTAACTGTTTTTCTTATGTGTGGCTGCTTTCAGAATTTTCTTCTTCGTATTAACTTTAGTGAAGTTAATTATTATGTGCCGGGGGCATGTCTTATTCAGGTTGAGTTGTGCTGGGGTTCTGAAACTGTCTGCTATCTGAATTTAAGAATCTCTGGGCATGTCTGGAAAATTCCTTTTCATAATTTTATGAAGAAGCGCCTCTGTGCCTTGCAAAGCCACTTAATCGCCTTCAGAGATTCCTATGATGTGAATATTAGTTTTCTTTGAATTATCACAGAGCTCTCTGAGAGAATGATCTATTTTTGCTCTCCATTTCTCTTCCTCTCTGAGAGTTTGGGAGCATTCAAAAGCTTTGTCTTCAATGTCAGAAATCGTTTCTTCTGCTTGCTCCATTCTGTTACTGAAGGATTCTACTGTAGTTTTCAGATCTTTGAGGGCTGCAAAATTCATT